>JAODUO010000725.1:275000-285000 GCA_025642075.2 Ridgeia piscesae | reverse complement strand
GTCAATCTTGCCAAAAGTACCTTCAACCTAACCCTAACCACTCACGAACACATGCATATAAACACCTGACGTCAATCTTGCCAAAAGTACCTTCAACCTAACCCTAACCACTCACGTACACATGCATATAAACACCTGACGTCAATCTTGCCAAAAGTACCTTCAACCTAACCCTAACCACTCACGAACACATGCATATAAACACCTGACGTCAATCTTGCCAAAAGTACCTTCAACCTAACCCTAACCACTCACGAACACATGCATATAAACACCTGACGTCAATCTTGCCAAAAGTACCTTCAACCTAACCCTAACCACTCACGAACACATGCATATAAACACCTGACGTCAATCTTGCCAAAAGTACCTTCAACCTAACCCTAACCACTCACGTACACATGCATATAAACACCTGACGTCAATCTTGCCAAAAGTACCTTCAACCTAACCCTAACCACTCACGTACACATGCATATAAACACCTGACGTCAATCTTGCCAAAAGTACCTTCAACCTAACCCTAACCACTCACGAACACATGCATATAAACACCTGACGTCAATCTTGCCAAAAGTACCTTCAACCTAACCCTAACCACTCACGAACACATGCATATAAACACCTGACGTCAATCTTGCCAAAAGTACCTTCAACCTAACCCTAACCACTCACGAACACATGCATATAAACACCTGACGTCAATCTTGCCAAAAGTACCTTCAACCTAACCCTAACCACTCACGAACACATGCATATAAACACCTGACGTCAATCTTGCCAAAAGTACCTTCAACCTAACCCTAACCACTCACGTACACATGCATATAAACACCTGACGTCAATCTTGCCAAAAGTACCTTCAACCTAACCCTAACCACTCACGAACACATGCATATAAACACCTGACGTCAATCTTGCCAAAAGTACCTTCAACCTAACCCTAACCACTCACGAACACATGCATATAAACACCTGACGTCAATCTTGCCAAAAGTACCTTCAACCTAACCCTAACCACTCACGAACACATGCATATAAACACCTGACGTCAATCTTGTCAAAAGTACCTTCAACCTAACCCTAACCACTCACGAACACATGCATATAAACACCTGACGTCAATCTTGTCAAAAGTACCTTCAACCTAACCCTAACCATTCACGAACACATGCATATAAACACCTGACGTCAATCTTGTCAAAAGTACCTTCAACCTAACCCTAACCACTCACGAACACATGCATATAAACACCTGACGTCAATCTTGTCAAAAGTACCTTCAACCTAACCCTAACCACTCACGAACACATGCATATAAACACCTGACGTCAATCTTGTCAAAAGTACCTTCAACCTAACCCTGACCACTCACGTACACATGCATATAAACACCTGACGTCAATCTTGCCAAAAGTACCTTCAACCTAACCCTAACCACTCACGAACACATGCATATAAACACCTGACGTCAATCTTGCCAAAAGTACCTTCAACCTAACCCTAACCACTCACGTACACATGCATATAAACACCTGACGTCAATCTTGCCAAAAGTACCTTCAACCTAACCCTAACCACTCACGAACACATGCATATAAACACCTGACGTCAATCTTGCCAAAAGTACCTTCAACCTAACCCTAACCACTCACGAACACATGCATATAAACACCTGACGTCAATCTTGCCAAAAGTACCTTCAACCTAACCCTAACCACTCACGAACACATGCATATAAACACCTGACGTCAATCTTGCCAAAAGTACCTTCAACCTAACCCTAACCACTCACGTACACATGCATATAAACACCTGACGTCAATCTTGCCAAAAGTACCTTCAACCTAACCCTAACCACTCACGTACACATGCATATAAACACCTGACGTCAATCTTGCCAAAAGTACCTTCAACCTAACCCTAACCACTCACGTACACATGCATATAAACACCTGACGTCAATCTTGCCAAAAGTACCTTCAACCTAACCCTAACCACTCACGTACACATGCATATAAACACCTGACGTCAATCTTGCCAAAAGTACCTTCAACCTAACCCTAACCACTCACGTACACATGCATATAAACACCTGACGTCAATCTTGCCAAAAGTACCTTCAACCTAACCCTAACCACTCACGTACACATGCATATAAACACCTGACGTCAATCTTGCCAAAAGTACCTTCAACCTAACCCTAACCACTCACGTACACATGCATATAAACACCTGACGTCAATCTTGCCAAAAGTACCTTCAACCTAACCCTAACCACTCACGAACACATGCATATAAACACCTGACGTCAATCTTGCCAAAAGTACCTTCAACCTAACCCTAACCACTCACGAACACATGCATATAAACACCTGACGTCAATCTTGCCAAAAGTACCTTCAACCTAACCCTAACCACTCACGTACACATGCATATAAACACCTGACGTCAATCTTGCCAAAAGTACCTTCAACCTAACCCTAACCACTCACGAACACATGCATATAAACACCTGACGTCAATCTTGCCAAAAGTACCTTCAACCTAACCCTAACCACTCACGAACACATGCATATAAACACCTGACGTCAATCTTGCCAAAAGTACCTTCAACCTAACCCTAACCACTCACGAACACATGCATATAAACACCTGACGTCAATCTTGCCAAAAGTACCTTCAACCTAACCCTAACCACTCACGTACACATGCATATAAACACCTGACGTCAATCTTGCCAAAAGTACCTTCAACCTAACCCTAACCACTCACGAACACATGCATATAAACACCTGACGTCAATCTTGCCAAAAGTACCTTCAACCTAACCCTAACCACTCACGAACACATGCATATAAACACCTGACGTCAATCTTGCCAAAAGTACCTTCAACCTAACCCTAACCACTCACGTACACATGCATATAAACACCTGACGTCAATCTTGCCAAAAGTACCTTCAACCTAACCCTAACCACTCACGAACACATGCATATAAACACCTGACGTCAATCTTGCCAAAAGTACCTTCAACCTAACCCTAACCACTCACGAACACATGCATATAAACACCTGACGTCAATCTTGCCAAAAGTACCTTCAACCTAACCCTAACCACTCACGAACACATGCATATAAACACCTGACGTCAATCTTGCCAAAAGTACCTTCAACCTAACCCTAACCACTCACGAACACATGCATATAAACACCTGACGTCAATCTTGCCAAAAGTACCTTCAACCTAACCCTAACCACTCACGAACACATGCATATAAACACCTGACGTCAATCTTGCCAAAAGTACCTTCAACCTAACCCTAACCACTCACGAACACATGCATATAAACACCTGACGTCAATCTTGTCAAAAGTACCTTCAACCTAACCCTAACCACTCACGAACACATGCATATAAACACCTGACGTCAATCTTGTCAAAAGTACCTTCAACCTAACCCTAACCACTCACGAACACATGCATATAAACACCTGACGTCAATCTTGTCAAAAGTACCTTCAACCTAACCCTAACCACTCACGAACACATGCATATAAACACCTGACGTCAATCTTGTCAAAAGTACCTTCAACCTAACCCTAACCACTCACGAACACATGCATATAAACACCTGACGTCAATCTTGTCAAAAGTACCTTCAACCTAACCCTGACCACTCACGAACACATGCATATAAACACCTGACGTCAATCTTGCCAAAACTACCTTCAACCTAACCCTAACCACTCACGTACGCATGCATATAAACACCTGATGTCAATCTTGCCAAAAGTACCTTCAACCTAACCCTAACCACTCACGACACATGCATATAAACACCTGAGTCAATCTTGCCAAAAGTACCTTCAACCTAACCCTAACCACTCACGAACACATGCATATAAACACCTGATGTCAATTTTGCCAAAATACCTTAAACCCTAACCCTAACCACTCACGAACACATGCATATAAACACCTGAGTCAATCTTGCCAAAATACCTTCAACCTAACCCTAACCACTCACGACACATGCATATAAACACCTGAGTCAATCTTGCCAAAAGTACCTTCAACCAAACCCCTAACCACTCACGAACACGCATATAAACACCTGAGTCAATCTTGCCAAAAGTACCTTCAACCTAACCTTCCCCTCACGAACACATGCATATAAACACCTGAGTCAATCTTGCCAAAATACCTTCAACCTAACCCTAACCACTCACGAACACATGCATATAAACACCTGATGTCAATCTTGCCAAAATACCTTCAACCTAACCCTAACCACTCACGAACACATGCATATAAACACCTGAGTCAATCTTGCCAAAAGTACCTTCAACCAAACCCCTAACCACTCACGTACACATGCATATAAACACCTGACGTCAATCTTGCCAAAAGTACCTTCAACCTAACCCAAACCCACTCACGACACATGCATATAAACACCTGACGTCAATCTTGCCAAAAGTACCTTCAACCTAACCCTAACCACTCACGAACACATGCATATAAACACCTGACGTCAATCTTGTCAAAAGTACCTTAAACCTAACCCTAACCACTCACGAACACATGCATATAAACACCTGACGTCAATCTTGTCAAAAGTACCTTCAACCTAACCCTAACCACTCACGAACACATGCATATAAACACCTGACGTCAATCTTGCAAAAGTACCTTCAACCTAACCCTAACCACTCACGTACACATGCATATAAACACCTGACGTCAATCTTGCCAAAATACCTTCAACCTAACCCTAACCACTCACGTACACATGCATATAAACACCTGAGTCAATCTTGCCAAAAGTACCTTCAACCTAACCCTAACCACTCACGACACATGCATATAAACACCTGAGTCAATCTTGCCAAAAGTACCTTCAACCTAACCCTAACCACTCACGTACACATGCATATAAACACCTGACGTCAATCTTGCCAAAAGTACCTTCAACCTAACCCTAACCACTCACGTACACATGCATATAAACACCTGACGTCAATCTTGTCAAAAGTACCTTCAACCTAACCCTAACCACTCACGTACACATGCATATAAACACCTGATGTCAATCTTGTCAAAAGTACCTTCAACCTAACCCTAACCACTCACGTACACATGCATATAAACACCTGAGTCAATCTTGCAAAAGTACCTTCAACCTAACCCTAACCACTCACGTACACATGCATATAAACACCTGACGTCAATCTTGCCAAAAGTACCTTCAACCTAACCCTAACCACTCACGTACACATGCATATAAACACCTGACGTCAATCTTGCCAAAAGTACCTTCAACCTAACCCTAACCACTCACGTACACATGCATATAAACACCTGACGTCAATCTTGCAAAAGTACCTTCAACCTAACCCTAACCACTCACGTACACATGCATATAAACACCTGACGTCAATCTTGCAAAAGTACCTTCAACCTAACCCTAACCACTCACGTACACATGCATATAAACACCTGACGTCAATCTTGTCAAAAGTACCTTCAACCTAACCCTAACCACTCACGAACACATGCATATAAACACCTGATGTCAATCTTGCCAAAAGTACCTTCAACCTAACCCTAACCACTCACGAACACATGCATATAAACACCTGATGTCAATCTTGCCAAAACTACCTTCAACCTAACCCTAACCACTCACGTACACATGCATATAAACACCTGACGTCAATCTTGCCAAAAGTACCTTCAACCTAACCCTAACCACTCACGAACACATGCATATAAACACCTGATGTCAATCTTGCCAAAAGTACCTTCAACCTAACCCTAACCACTCACGTACACATGCATATAAACACCTGACGTCAATCTTGCCAAAAGTACCTTCAACCTAACCCTAACCACTCACGAACACATGCATATAAACACCTGATGTCAATCTTGCCAAAAGTACCTTCAACCTAACCCTAACCACTCACGAACACATGCATATAAACACCTGACGTCAATCTTGCCAAAAGTACCTTCAACCTAACCCTAACCACTCACGAACACATGCATATAAACACCTGATGTCAATCTTGTCAAAAGTACCTTCAACCTAACCCTAACCACTCACGAACACATGCATATAAACACCTGACGTCAATCTTGTCAAAAGTACCTTCAACCTAACCCTAACCACTCACGAACACATGCATATAAACACCTGACGTCAATCTTGCCAAAAGTACCTTCAACCTAACCCTAACCACTCACGAACACATGCATATAAACACCTGACGTCAATCTTGCCAAAAGTACCTTCAACCTAACCCTAACCACTCACGAACACATGCATATAAACACCTGATGTCAATCTTGCCAAAAGTACCTTCAACCTAACCCTAACCACTCACGAACACATGCATATAAACACCTGAGTCAATCTTGCCAAAAGTACCTTCAACCTAACCCTAACCACTCACGAACACATGCATATAAACACCTGACGTCAATCTTGCCAAAAGTACCTTCAACCTAACCCTAACCACTCACGAACACATGCATATAAACACCTGATGTCAATCTTGCCAAAACTACCTTCAACCTAACCCTAACCACTCACGTACACATGCATATAAACACCTGACGTCAATCTTGCCAAAAGTACCTTCAACCTAACCCTAACCACTCACGAACACATGCATATAAACACCTGATGTCAATCTTGCCAAAAGTACCTTCAACCTAACCCTAACCACTCACGTACACATGCATATAAACACCTGACGTCAATCTTGCCAAAAGTACCTTCAACCTAACCCTAACCACTCACGAACACATGCATATAAACACCTGATGTCAATCTTGCCAAAAGTACCTTCAACCTAACCCTAACCACTCACGTACACATGCATATAAACACCTGATGTCAATCTTGTCAAAAGTACCTTCAACCTAACCCTAACCACTCACGTACACATGCATATAAACACCTGACGTCAATCTTGCCAAAAGTACCTTCAACCTAACCCTAACCACTCACGAACACATGCATATAAACACCTGACGTCAATCTTCCAAAAGTACCTTCAACCTAACCCTAACCCAATAATGCATACTAGCTGTGCTCGAACCTGAACTAGCTGTGCTCGAACCTGAACTAGCTGTGCTCGAACCTGAACTAGCTGTGCTCGAACCTGAACTAGCTGTGCTCGAACCTGAACTAGCTGTGCTCGAACCTGAACTAGCTGTGCTCGAACCTGAACTAGCTGTGCTCGAACCTGAACTAGCTGTGCTCGAACCTGAACTAGCTGTGCTCGAACCTGAACTAGCTGTGCTCGAACCTGAACTAGCTGTGCTCGAACCTGAACTAGCTGTGCTCGAACCTGAACTAGCTGTGCTCGAACCTGAACTAGCTGTGCTCGAACCTGAACTAGCTGTGCTCGAACCTGAACTAGCTGTGCTCGAACCTGAACTAGCTGTGCTCGAACCTGAACTAGCTGTGCTCGAACCTGAACTAGCTGTGCTCGAACCTGAACTAGCTGTGCTCGAACCTGAACTAGCTGTGCTCGAACCTGAACTAGCTGTGCTCGAACCTGAACTAGCTGTGCTCGAACCTGAACTAGCTGTGCTCGAACCTGAACTAGCTGTGCTCGAACCTGAACTAGCTGTGCTCGAACCTGAACTAGCTGTGCTCGAACCTGAACTAGCTGTGCTCGAACCTGAACTAGCTGTGCTCGAACCTGAACTAGCTGTGCTCGAACCTGAACTAGCTGTGCTCGAACCTGAACTAGCTGTGCTCGAACCTGAACTAGCTGTGCTCGAACCTGAACTAGCTGTGCTCGAACCTGAACTAGCTGTGCTCGAACCTGAACTAGCTGTGCTCGAACCTGAACTAGCTGTGCTCGAACCTGAACTAGCTGTGCTCGAACCTGAACTAGCTGTGCTCGAACCTGAACTAGCTGTGCTCGAACCTGAACTAGCTGTGCTCGAACCTGAACTAGCTGTGCTCGAACCTGAACTAGCTGTGCTCGAACCTGAACTAGCTGTGCTCGAACCTGAACTAGCTGTGCTCGAACCTGAACTAGCTGTGCTCGAACCTGAACTAGCTGTGCTCGAACCTGAACTAGCTGTGCTCGAACCTGAACTAGCTGTGCTCGAACCTGAACTAGCTGTGCTCGAACCTGAACTAGCTGTGCTCGAACCTGAACTAGCTGTGCTCGAACCTGAACTAGCTGTGCTCGAACCTGAACTAGCTGTGCTCGAACCTGAACTAGCTGTGCTCGAACCTGAACTAGCTGTGCTCGAACCTGAACTAGCTGTGCTCGAACCTGAACTAGCTGTGCTCGAACCTGAACTAGCTGTGCTCGAACCTGAACTAGCTGTGCTCGAACCTGAACTAGCTGTGCTCGAACCTGAACTAGCTGTGCTCGAACCTGAACTAGCTGTGCTCGAACCTGAACTAGCTGTGCTCGAACCTGAACTAGCTGTGCTCGAACCTGAACTAGCTGTGCTCGAACCTGAACTAGCTGTGCTCGAACCTGAACTAGCTGTGCTCGAACCTGAACTAGCTGTGCTCGAACCTGAACTAGCTGTGCTCGAACCTGAACTAGCTGTGCTCGAACCTGAACTAGCTGTGCTCGAACCTGAACTAGCTGTGCTCGAACCTGAACTAGCTGTGCTCGAACCTGAACTAGCTGTGCTCGAACCTGAACTAGCTGTGCTCGAACCTGAACTAGCTGTGCTCGAACCTGAACTAGCTGTGCTCGAACCTGAACTAGCTGTGCTCGAACCTGAACTAGCTGTGCTCGAACCTGAACTAGCTGTGCTCGAACCTGAACTAGCTGTGCTCGAACCTGAACTAGCTGTGCTCGAACCTGAACTAGCTGTGCTCGAACCTGAACTAGCTGTGCTCGAACCTGAACTAGCTGTGCTCGAACCTGAACTAGCTGTGCTCGAACCTGAACTAGCTGTGCTCGAACCTGAACTAGCTGTGCTCGAACCTGAACTAGCTGTGCTCGAACCTGAACTAGCTGTGCTCGAACCTGAACTAGCTGTGCTCGAACCTGAACTAGCTGTGCTCGAACCTGAACTAGCTGTGCTCGAACCTGAACTAGCTGTGCTCGAACCTGAACTAGCTGTGCTCGAACCTGAACTAGCTGTGCTCGAACCTGAACTAGCTGTGCTCGAACCTGAACTAGCTGTGCTCGAACCTGAACTAGCTGTGCTCGAACCTGAACTAGCTGTGCTCGAACCTGAACTAGCTGTGCTCGAACCTGAACTAGCTGTGCTCGAACCTGAACTAGCTGTGCTCGAACCTGAACTAGCTGTGCTCGAACCTGAACTAGCTGTGCTCGAACCTGAACTAGTTGTGCTAATTTGTTTAAATTTCTTTTATGTTTGACATGCTTCAATACAAGTTTAATTTTGAATAGTTTTATTTAATTTGTTATTTCATAGTTGGCCTGACAGTCAATCGTCGTCTCTACCCTAATGTTACATTCACCAGCACCGAGCAGACTTTCTCCCCAGGCCGTAGTGAGCGTCACACAATGGCAGCCCCCTCACGGCGCCTGGTTAAGTAACTGAGGCTAATAAACACATGGTAGAAGGTGTACTGCTGAAACAATGCGATATAACAAACACAAAACTGCGACCATTTTGTCTCAGCCGGTCCAGCCGCTACAGGGAACGGTCTGTCGGAGTCGCAGTCGCCAGTCGCGTCGTATAGCGTCGTGACATGTAAGACATATCGTAGCAGAACAAATCGTAGTGTGTGTGTGTGTGTGTGTGTGTGTGTGTGTGTGTGTGTGTGTGTGTGTGTGTGTGTGTGTGTGTGTGTGTGTGTGTGTGTGTGTTGTGTCTGTTTTGTGTGTGTGTGTGTGTGTGTGTGTGTGTGTGTGTGTGTGTGTGTGTGTGGGGGTGTGTGTGTGGGGGTGTGGGGTTTTGTGCTGGGTGTGCGTGTGCGTGTGCGTGTGCGTGTGCGTGTGCGTGTGCGTGTGCGTGTGCGTGTGCGTGTGC
>JAODUO010000725.1:265000-270000 GCA_025642075.2 Ridgeia piscesae | reverse complement strand
CGGTCAGAAGGATACCTCATAAGTCATTACGCTCTTGTTCAGCCACAGTGGCGCGGGTTACGTAGACAGTGTCTGATGTAGTGTCGCTTCACCGCTAACAAACGTGTGTATGGGAAGAAGTCATAATTATTGTTACCGGCAGATGGCACCACCTGATTACGGTAATATTTAGACCCATTCATACAATAATACATTCGGCGCCATTTAGGTCGTGCAAATACATTTGTAATCGTTTCACTGGCAATAAAACGTACTCTAAAATAAAAGTGTACGAAGTATATAATGGGGTTTGCACAGTCGATCTAACACAGCACAGTACTACAATTTCATTATATTTTATTATTTGACAATGCCATGGCATTCTAATATACCACAACGCGAAGAAACAATGAGGACTTCTCACAAAACATTACATTCATTATTCAGGTAAGCATTCATTCCCTTTCTCTCTGCTAGTGAAGTCTGGTATACGTCCAAATGATTTCGTAGGTAAGGTCTCTTATTTCTACAATCAGTTTAGTTTTGCCCGTATCCTTTACCCGTTGATCATTGACGACAGCTAGTTGAGTTGATCTGAGTTGTCCCTTGTTACTTTTCACAATGTTGCAGCGTTGAGATAATCACGCATGTTGAAGTTTCCATAGCGGGTCAACGTTACTCTCCCCCCCCCCCCTCCCCCCCCTCTCTCCCTCGCTCTCTCTTTCTCTCAGCTGCCGCTGAATATTCATAGTTGAATTTACTCACATTCAAACCATGGATTGCCTGTTTACGATAATTTCTCAACGACATTTTAACACTTTATATTCATCATAGAAAAGAACACACAATTCGGCGCTTTCATCTTTAATTCCACGTTTCCCATGACAACAATCGACTGCGGCACGGAGCGGCGTCTCTTCGTCCGAGTGAAACTCTTTACAAAAGAAACACTGAGTATTGAGAGCATTTGATTTGATAATATTTTGATGTGCTGCTTCGTGCACTTGAAAAGAAATAGTCGCATGTCCAGCGCACTGTCCACGCACACCTCAGCACGTTGTCCACTGATAATCTCACGATCATAAAACATTTGGAGACGTCTCAGAAGACGACAAATATTGAAATTCTTGTGATTTCTAAGCGATGAAGTCTCCTTGCAGAGTCTTCCTGGGAGTGTCCGTCTTTTGTGTAGAGAACGAATATAAATAGCGTAAACGTGTTAAAATATTTACTTTCAGTTAAACGTTTGAGTACCCTCTGGAAAACCCATCGCGTACCCCCGGGGATACACGTGCCCCTCTGCTTTAAAGGTGTCCCATCAAAACGGGGGTGATTTGCCGATGTATTACTTACGTCAGAAAGGGAAAACTGCAATCCCATCCAGTGTGTCCAGTCAGAATAACCGCTTTGAAATTTGAATTGTCACAGACTCTTGGAACTGCTCAACTCCAGTTAGTGCCAATGACCAATCAGTGTCAACCTGGCTGTCGACGAAAGGACACACCAGGGGTCGCTGCGGCTGATTACCAGCTCTTCTCTACAAACGTTGACAAAGCCGTGGCGTGCGAGGACGGATAACACTAGTTACTGATTTAGTCACAGAACATGCGTTAATTGACTGCTTCTCTTGTTCAGCTTTCTAACCTTTCCCGCCTTCTCCTTGTGCGAGGTGGCGGGTCTTATAGAGTCTCTTCCATGTCTTCCTGTCCTCAGCCCATTCTTTCTCAGTGGCGTAGGCAGGATTTTTTATTGGTGAGGGCCAACAGGAGTTGGGTTTTAGAAACCGACAAATGCATCATTGCGACGGAACCATGCGATGCACCGAATATTGAACAGGCAATAAAGTGTGTGTGTGTGTGTGTGTGTGTGTGTGTGTGTGTGTGTGTGTGTGTGTGTGTGTGTGTGTGTGTGTGTGTGTGTGTGTGTGTGTGTGTGTGTGTGTGTGTGTGTGTGTGTGTGTGTGTGTGTGTGTGTGTGTGTGTGTGTGTGTGTGTGTGTGTGTGTGTGTGTGTGTGTGTGTGTGTGTGTGTGTGTGTGTGTGTGTGTGTGTGTGTGTGTGTGTGTGTGTGTGTGTGTGTGTGTGTGTGTGTGTGTGTGTGTGTGTGTGTGTGTGTGTGTGTGTGTGTGTGTGTGTGTGTGTGTGTGTGTGTGTGTTGTGTGTTGTGTGTGTGCGTGTGTGTGTGTTATGTGCGTGTGTGCGTGTGTGCGTGTGTGCTGTGTGTGCGTGTGTGCGTGTGTGCGTGTGCGCGTGTGTGCGTGTGCGCGTGTGTGCGCGTGTGAGCGTGTGTGCGTGTGTGCGTGTGTGCGTGTGTGCGTGTGTGCGTGTGTGCGTGTGTGCGTGTGTGCGTGTGTGCGTGTGTGCGTGTGTGCGTGTGTGTCGTGTGTGCGTGTGTGCGTGTGTGCGTGTGTGCGTGTGTGCGTGTGTGCGTGTGTGCGTGTGTGCGTGTGTGCGTGTGTGCGTGTGTGCGTGTGTGCGTGTGTGCGTGTGTGCGTGTGTGCGTGTGTGCGTGTGTGCGTGTGTGCGTGTGTGTGCATACACTATTATAGCCTGTTCAATATACGGTTTTACAGTTTTTTCTTTATCTAAAGCCACAATATCTTTTTCTCCGTTACTCTCGTTTACCTCCCGAACTATATTCGCTACAACATTTCTGTGTCTACACACCAGGGCGGTTCTATCGTCATGTCAAATGTATTAATATATTCAATCACACGATTCACAGGCCAGGTGGCAGTCTATCTGCATACAAAGTAGTTATGTTATATTCCGTGAATTCAATTGTGTTAAGGTCATGTTGTAGTGATTTTACTCTCGCATTTGTATCTGCTATGTACTTTATGGTGTAAATGTTGAAATTACAACATTGCATTGCGCTCTATATTTAACTCTCAAGTACTACATGAAAATAGGTCAGTCAACATTGCTAATGCTACCACACTTCTGATGCTACATCTCCCAAACCAACAACCATGCAACATAACAAAGGCGCTTCTATAACCTGTGTACCTTGTCACAATATGAATCAGGCAATCAATTATATTCAGTCCCCTTCCCTCGTAATGTTCCGTGATTGGGGTGCATAGCCCCTTGCCCCCTCTCTGGCTACGCCACTATTCTTACTTCATACGCCGTGCCCTTACAGTTTAAACCTTTCCTCAGTTTGTCCTGCCTTGTTAACTTGGGACACCGTCTCACTCGTTTTACCGCTATCTTCATGTCCATGACGGTTGTTATGCCTTTTCTTTCCTTCGTTCTTTCGTTCTTTCGTTCCTTCGTTCTCTTGTTCTTTCTTTCTTTCCTTCTTTCCTTCTTTCTTTCTTTCTTTCTTTCTTTCTCTTCCTATGACCAATTCAATGCCCTTTTCTCACCATGTTGACAACAACCCTCTCCATATCGGTTTCTTTCCAGATGTCCTCATTTTGTCGATGCTTCTGTATGTGTATAACTGGTTCTCTGTGGTTTATACTATAATTAGTGGATAACGCTATTCTTAATATCGCACTCATTCACGCTGTGGGTTCGAAACATTCAACGCATTACTTTCACACATTATGAACGCCTCTCTGTCAGGATATGTCGTAATATGGATGAAATGACTAACAGAACACATTAAATAGGTTCGATCCACGAATTAAATGAATGTGGTATTCATGTAATCGTTTCCCGTTTGCAGTACATGTCAAAACGGAGCAACCCGTACGTTTTCTCCGTTCCGCGTACACTATAGCGTCTACAATGGCGAATAAACACCCACTCAACGACTTTGTGGTGTATCGATCGGCAATGGCAGTTTCCGTAATAAAGAGAAACCGACAGATCAATTAAGCGTACTCAGGTTCGTCGAGCGCCGTTGTTCCGTTAAAGGTGACTCCGGCTTTCCCGCTGTCTTCTGCTGGGTTCTCAATGGCGCCGTCGATCGCCCTTTCAAAGTTGCTCCACCGTCTCCATTGGGCATAATGGCGTGCTGCGTCACCAACGGTCACCTGCTAAACAGGTCAAACAATGGCCGAACTCTCCAATGCGAAAATACCGCGGCTTAATGAGTAATAACACAGCAATCATCATAATACGCAGGCGCCGTCGTTTCGCGATCGAACAGGAAGTATCGATTGCGACGGCGCGCAGCTTCTGCTAACGGAGTTGGGCGGACTTCTTTGAAACGAGCAGAATTCTGGGCGCCATTGTCCGTTCAGTGCCCGAGGTCTATCGTCTCTATCCAGCTTCGTGGTTGCTGTGACCACTTAAACAGTTCTGTTGGACTTCTATGGGCTGGGATTCATGGATTGTTTGTTTTATCAGCCGACCGTCACATTGAAAAGGTACGTTTTATATAATATGTCGCGGATAATGTACGTCGCTGGTTTTCTCGTAGAAACCTACCCGAATTACCTGTACAGCTTCCAACCACGTTGCAGTTACTGTTATGAATAATCGTTCACATACATAGGTTTATGTTTGGATTTGTTTTCATAATAAGACTACTAGACTAGATAATTTTGAATTCATAACATTGTTATATCATAATAAAAAGATGTGAATTGACTGCTCGCATACGCAGTTACTACAGTAAGTTTTGTCTATTGGATATCAAACTTGAAAATGTAGGCATCAGGAAGACCCACATATTAGTGTGATTATCAAGTTACGTTCCCCAGATTGTCAAGTTACGTTTAAGTATTACATGGACGTTACATTTTGCTTCCCAACAGCACTGACTTCTGGCTTTTATGCGGATTTATAAACATCATGGGCTTTTCATCCTTTTCATGAAATCGTAGATTAATCACTGAAATTCTGGCACATGTGCACGCCGACGATAAAAAAAACTCTGTATTCCTAGCAATATTTGGGGGAAGGGCAGTAACCCGTGTTTGAAAGTTGCGTTGCATTAGTTCAATGTCTCCCACAAGTAGGTCGCGCGATCACGCGCAAGACGCTACAAAATGTTATAGTGCGAACCTTCGACGATGTATTGAATTCCAAAGTTATTCAAACCCTCCAGATGAATTTGGAAATAAGT
>JAODUO010000725.1:260000-262500 GCA_025642075.2 Ridgeia piscesae | reverse complement strand
GCGGTGCGCGGTGCGCGGTGCGCGGTGCGCGGTGCGCGGTGCGCGGTGCGCGGTGCGCGGTGCGCGGTGCGCGGTGCGCGGTGCGCGGTGCGCGGTGCGCGGTGCGCGGTGCGTGTGCGTGTGCGTGTGCGTGTGCGTGTGCGTGTGCGTGTGCGTGTGCGTGTGCGTGTGCGTGTGCGTGCGTGTGCGTGTGCGTGTGCGTGTGCGTGTGCGTGTGCGTGTGCGTGTGCGTGTGCGTGTGCGTGTGCGTGTGCGTGTGCGTGTGCGTGTGCGTGTGCGTGTGCGTGTGCGTGTGCGTGTGCGTGTGCGTGTGCGTGTGCGTGTGCGTGTGCGTGTGCGTGTGCGTGTGCGTGTGCGTGTGCGTGTGCGTGTGTGTTTTCTGTGTGAGCATCTGCTTATGCGTTTTCGTGTGTGTATAACAACAGGTGTGAGGGGGTGAGAGGGAGAGAGGGAACGAGTGAGGGAAGGAGAAAAAATAATTGTGTCAATCGTCGGATTACATCGATGTTTGCCTCGTTACTAAGGTTTTCGTCCATTCCAGTACACTTATTATTCCTATTGGCGGAATAACCAGAGCACTCGCGGCCAGTACAGTTCAGCGTTACAACTGTGACACAACCACACATACAGTTACACCCAGTATGGTTGCTATTATTGAATTCGAGTCACTTCGTACTTCTAAGATCAAAATGAAAATACTACGATGATTTTGACTTTTCGCAATAGTTGGTGGGTGGCTAGTGTCACACGGGGGTCAGACAGATTCCACGTATGTGTACGGAATAACGCTGATTGAAAGCAGCATATGGAGAGTTATCATCCTAGCAACTATTGTATACAGTTATGTCGTCATGAATACATAGCTAAGGCAATACGTTTCACATTCGTCCCCGATACCCGCTGGTTTTCCACTATGATCAAGATTGATTCACGACAAAAACAATTTAATATCAACACAGTTTTACATCAATATTTCTCTGCTAGGGGACGTGGGCCCATTGACGGGGTGGGGGTGTGGGTGGGGGGTAATAAACTACCACGGGGTCGGCGAAATGGCATGAGAAAGTGAAGACGCGTGTGATGTCATATCTTATGTGCAGGTCCCCGCAGTTTTGTATCGGACACAGTTGAGAACCGATGGTTTTCATGATTCCCACAAACGATTATATACTGTAAAAGTCCCGACTTCTATGGTATCACAATCGATCTTACCCAAATACCAAAACTCACTGCTTCTTACTGTAATAAACACATACTGATAAACGCACGTTGTCTACGTAATTCTCTGTCGTGAAGAACGAGACAAGCACATCTCTCTTGTATCCTCAGGAGAGGTTAATTAATGTAGTGGGAGGGTCTCATGTCAAATGTCATTGATGTGTCTTTGTACCAACAGTGACGTCATCTATCTTGTTCCTGTAGACAGCGAAGACTTCTGCCTCGCCGAGACATTCTCGGCGAATTGTCAATCAAATGACGTCATCGTCATAGACGAAGCGCTCTTCGGCCGGATGGAGCTGGGTCGGTGCGTTACGAGAAACTTCGGCAATGTCGGCTGCTCGGAGAACGTGATTGGTCAACTGGACCGGAAGTGCTCCGGGAGGTCTCATTGTCACGTCAGTGCGTCTGATCCGACATTGGTTCGAACGAGTCCATGTCCCAAAGATTTCTCTACTTATCTCAGAGCAACGTACAGCTGTGTGCACGGTAATACTTGTTGCTTTAGTATCTGAACGTGCACTTTTACACTACGCAATTACTCGTCCACATACACGCAGACATGCATGCACGTCAGCGAAATCGAGAGCTAGCAAACGTGCAAATACGAAAATGCATGCACACACGGACACGGACACGGACACGGACACGGACACGGACACGGACACGGACACGGACACGGACACGGACACGGACACGGACACGGACACGGACACGGACACGGACACGGACACGGACACGGACACGGACACGGACACGGACACGGACACGGACACGGACACGGACACGGACACGGACACGGACACGGACACGGACACGGACACGGACACGGACACGGACACGGACACGGACACGGACACGGACACGGACACGGACACGGACACGGACACGGACACGGACACGGACACGGACACGGACACGGACACGGACACGGACACGGACACGGACACGGACACGGACACGGACACGGACACGGACACGGACACGGACACGGACACGGACACGGACACGGACACGGACACGGACACGGACACGGACACGGACACGGACACGGACACGGACACGGACACGGACACGGACACGGACGGAACGTTCAGTCTGTCCGTGTCCGTGTCCGTGTCCGTGTCCGTGTCCGTGTCCGTGTCCGTGTCCGTGTCCGTGTCCGTGTAACGAGGCAAACATCGATGTAATCCGACGATTGACACAATTATTTTTTCTCCTTCCCTCACTCGTTCCCTCTCTCCCTCTCACCCCCTCACACCTGTTGTTATACACACACGCA
>JAODUO010000725.1:242500-250000 GCA_025642075.2 Ridgeia piscesae | reverse complement strand
TATAAATATTGATCTGCAGCCTCCGGGAGGTCTTTAATAGCTGAAACGTGTCACTCGTTTTTAGTACAGAAATCGATGTGTCATGAACATAGCGAACCCCGTGTAGGGACACTACTTAGTTTCCTTCATCTTTGTCTGTTGCTACACTGTACTCTTAATTTGCATCAGCTGATGTGAATGGGCCTCCCATTGTTTAAGGTACAACCAAGTCTTTAATTATTCTACTATCTATTGGTAGATTAACAATTGTCATGATCATGCAGGCCTTGTTTCTTTAATTCTTGCTGTCTTCTGTTTCATGGCAACATAGTTGTTGGCATCCTGTCTCATTTTATTGCCACACAGACAGCCACCCATCCAGAAAGACCAGAGTTGTAGTTGGTCAATTATGTATATTGCCTTGGATTAAATTCCACTAAAGATTCTCTGCTAAACTGCTTGGCTTCTGGTCGAGAGCTCGTAGTTATTGCTCAGCGACCAACTTGTGGATGGGTGCCTTCCCTACCTTCTGAGTGTCCATGTGGAAAACTTAATACTCCGCTGACTCATCGTTGTTCCAAAGGGTGCCCCTGTTGCTTCTAGAAACCAGCAGCCAGTTTGGGCATAATAACCTTTAGGACCATTATCACTTGAGGTCAAACAAATGCTGCTACCATGACTATGCCAACACATATACCCTGATCACACTGCGCATGCTTGAAGGTTGTCTTTCAAGAGAATAGTTGCATATGTATCTGTCAGTTCCTAGAACAGCTTTTGGAATGTTGGGATGATCTTGGTACATGTTGTATCGGCTGACATGATCAGAGACAGGAACGATTCAACAAGATGTAGCCCAATGAGACACCTGCACAGTATATAACCTTCAATAAGCCCAAATTGAAGAAGCTTCTGATGATGGAGGCTAACTAGTTCTAAACAGTCTCGTACTTCTGCAAACAAAATGCCAAATCATCCATATTATAGCTCAGCTAACTACACAGGTCAGCGACAATTGAAACGCTCATATTTCAGATGGACAATCCTGTTTCGTAGTGGGGCTATGTGGAAGTCAAATTTATTTGATTTATCCCATGGCTTGTGGACAAGCTTATGATTCATGAGCCAACTGAGAGAGTCAAGAACTAGCTAGATGACGCCCGTTGCAGTTGTTGTTGCGTTGACCTGAGCGTTTGTGTAGGTCTTGACTCTCTTCCTACGCATTCTCTATTTATGTCTATTGCTTTGTGGTAACCCAATACATCAATGTTGGGTGTACATTGCAAAATAGACGGTCCGGTTATTCTCTGAGTGTAACGTTTCCACTGCAGTCTCATCGACATTGAAGTTGTATTGTTTTTGATCTCTTACTACACATCAAGTCTCTAATAAATATTTATTGCTGCCTCATTGAGCTATTTCTGGATTCTGAAGCAATTGTCATGATTGCTAGATGTGGTGATGTACTGGATATAAAATCGTGCTTTTTTGATTTTTCTATTCTATTGCATCATGATCTCCTTGGCAATCTCGTTTAATGCCAGAGCTTCGATGCTACTCCCTGCTTGTCTGATACTGCTGGATTCATATAGAGTGTCCAAGTTAACGATATCTGACTAGTCATAGTGTTTCAACATTTTCCAACAATTTTGTTCCCAACTGTTATGACAGCTGCTACGGCTTGGAGCTCAGAAATGTGGTAGCAGTTCTTTAGCTTATCGACAGTCTCATAAAACTATTTGTATACAACCTTTGCCTTAACAAATTATACTTTAGTGTTATTTTCAATACCAAATAAATGTATCTACATTTTAAGAAAGAATTATATCGATGAAATATTTTAATTTCTAAGTGACTCACATAATTTATGTTAATTGTCTCAACGAGTGAGGAAGTCTAATTGGCCAGTTCAGATTGGATTGGCTATCATTTACGAATAATTGTTGTCATTTGGAGCAATTACAATATTAAGGATTTCAGCAAAATTTGTGTGTGAATTTATCAACCCCCATGAAAAATTCACTTACTATGTATTCCGTTTCGATTTTAAAAGGCTGTAAAATCAACATCGAACATAATATTGACAAACTGAGAGTTGGTTTTGAAAGAAAATTCATGTGGTTATTAGAAATAATTAATTGTTTTGTATTGACAATGATTTTAATGTGAAAAACACCCTGAAATGCTTTTGAACGAGAGCAATAACATACTTTAAACCATTTTAAACCACATTTTAATGGACATGACTTTCAGAGGGTATGTACAGGGGGTTACGTTCAGACGACTGGTCAACGTTTTTTATTTTTGTACTCTACCATAGTATGTCCATATTTTCAGGGGCGTATTTCATTAAAAAAATTTTTTTGCAAAATGACATCACCTCCTAGCATAAGTAACACTAAGGTATAACTTATTCCACCTGAACTTACTCTATTCGAATAAGCACTACAAAAATTTACTTAACTTCTTTATATTATATTTTCATTTTAGTTTGCTATGTTAATACATTGGTTTCTCTGTTGTGTGGGACTGTGTTGATATGTGTGGCTGTCAACACGTTCATCTCAAGGAAGGCGATGTGAAACTCATGGCCACTCCTTCCCAGGCTTAGTGATTTACCTTTTCTGGTAGGGACGACCGTGTCCTTGGCATGACCAAGACATCGATACTACACACAAGGAATTAGTGCGTAATCGTTGGAACCTTTCACACGACAGGAATAGATGGTTAATGAAAATATAACAATTTGTTAGAGTTTATTAGTTTACTAATATATCTAGTTACGGTTATGATCAGCTAGGGTTAGGGTCAGTAGTAGAAAATATATAGGAATACCTATCTGTAAATTAAGTGTTAAACTTGCATTCATTACTCAGTCGACCGCCCTCTATTACCGGGAACGCTGAAGTCGGATGTGCCGAGCCTGTGGCGTCAGGCGCATAACTGCTGCGCAAAGCGACACGTTGTTTACATCCGGTTCTCCAACTGTATCGGCCGGATATGACAGCTCCAAATGTCCTTGTCGGTTGCAGTGACGTGTCCCTAATGGCATGACGACAGTGAAAGGATTGGTTGTATTTGATATAATATATCGACTTACTCGTCGTCTAGATTGGTCAAGCTGACCGACGGCTGTGCCCATTCATATTATATGACTCACCATTGTTTAAATAATATACCAGTTAATTTCATTGATGACAGTAGAATTTAGCTTGGAAGATACACATGAATTTTAGTCAACGTGATTGCAGTGTATTCTTCTTCCGTCACGGTCAACTGCGTGATTAGGCAAATCTCCCCTTCCGTTCCACTCGTATTCCTGGAATGTCTCTCAATATATCCCACCATATCATATAATATATAATTATAATTATATATAATTATAATTAAATATATTATATATTTATTATATATTATAAATTATATATAATCATAATATAATATATATATATATATATATATATATATATATATATATATATATATATATATTGTAGTGTATGCTCTATCGTCTTGGTCTATTGTTTTACTAAAAGTAATATTGCCATTTTCAAGTCATAGCTAGTCCGACCGGACTACTCTACTAAAACTGTACTAGTCGACTTGACATGGACAGGTCACGTCAATATATATTTATATATTATATATGTATACTTATACATACATATAATATATATATATATATATATATATATATATATATATATATATATATATATATAATAATAATAATAACAACAAAATATGCATTCCAGTTACAGTGTTTTAGTCATAACAGATACGGTACTATTATCATTAACATTGGCATCGTTAGTATTATTATAACTTATGGCAGATCTGTTTATTCTGTCATCAGCGAGTCTATTAAGTACGCGCTTACTTCATCAATATTATATTGTTATGCTGATACAGCAGTTCAAGAACACTAAACAACTCGTGGGAAGGCACAATTTACTTATCCCGCAACACGCATTAATGTTATCCGACCGCATGCTGCACACCTTCGAATAGTTCGCCGAAATATTCAAACCCTTGACCTAAAACAACATGACATGAAGTTGGCCTCGTACTTGTAAATATGTGGAAACCGTACGATTTTGTATTATACATGTCACAATTATGTTCTTATAATTCTGCACAACAGTATGACATGGTTAACCGACGTCTAGTCTGGTATCACAAAGTTCGACCATACATTGTTGAAGTCGGCAGCATTAGTATGATAAGTTGAACACTGACCATTTCGCGTGTTATAACACTGTGATTCCTTGAATCTAATTTGATTTCGCTTACTTAGCGCGTATCGTAGTTCGATGACACTCTGGGTCAACTCATCCATCATAACTTCCTGCGTTAATTGTCAACAAGACGATAAGATAATTATCCCGTGGGCGGTTGTTTGTAGGGCCTACAGGCTGTACTCTGACCTACTCCACACATAGCTTGTCCAAAGTGACAGTCAGAGTCAGATAGGGATTGTCACAGTCAGAAGGCATACAACGTATCTTGTGACCCACCATGCACAGCAAGTTTTCTAAATGGTTATTTTGTGTATACTGCTACGTTGTTGTTGAAAACATTAATTTGATTTGATTTGATTTGATTTGATTTGATTTGATTTGATTTGATTTGATTTGATTTGATTTGATTTGATTTGATTTGATTGATTGACTTGACTTGACTTGACTTGACTTGACTTGACTTGACTTGACTTGACTTGACTTGACTTGACTTGACTTGACTTGACTTGACTTGACTTGACTTGACTTGACTTGACTTGACTTGACTTGACTTGACTTGACAAAAACACCAACATCAATGGAAAAACGGAATCTCAGCTGAACACGTAACTATTGCGGCACAATGAGGCGTTATTGTGTTGAATAAATTATTGCCAGGAGCGTTCTCACGAATATTCCAGAGGAGGGGGGATACGCGCACACGCGCACACGCGCACACGCGCACACGCGCACACGCGCACACGCGCACACGCGCACACGCGCACACGCGCACACGCGCACACGCGCACACGCGCACACGCGCACACGCGCACACGCGCACACGCGCACACGCGCACACGCGCACACGCACGCACTCCTACCGAAGCATCGCGTTCGTTCAAAACTAGAGCCTGCATGCCCTCGTTAAACTGCTTGACCTCGTTAAACTGCTTGACTATGCTGATGAACTTGTCGGGACAAACAACGTTATCATTATGTTCCATAGTTATCGCTGCTCAAAGGGTGGCCCGATCGACTTGTTGGTTTAGAGATCATGACATTTTTTCCTGCAGTTAGCGGGCTGCAAATATCATGTCAATTGTGAAGGCACACTAATGTTTGGGAAGAATATGACCGTGTTGGAAGTCGAGGATATGCCGGTTTAGAAGTGTGTGAAAAGGGTCTTCCTAGCGATATACAATCAGGAGCTCCAAAGTTGGTTGTTGCTTGCATGACGATAGTCTTTTCTCGTGTACAAATGCACAATAACAGCGACCTTCAGTTCCTGGCGGATCACTTCTGGAGACCACGTATAGCTTGGCAAAGTGCAGTAAACGTTTCAACAAGGCATGGGCCAGTACTTTTGCAAACATATGCTAGCATAACATATGTTCCAAGGCATTTTGTTAGTGGAACATAAAATGATTATTGTCCATCATGCAGCAAGAATAAAAATTTCTCCCAACGACATCTTTATGACTAACTGTGGCATACCTGTATTACTGATTTCACATCTCGGTTGAGGAATATAATTATTACGAAATGTAAACCGTATGACGTGAAAAATAAAGTAAAGTAAAGCTATCAAAAGTGCACCCCTTGTATTGTTCCGCTGCGGACATCCATGAGTCCTGGTCACGTGTATGTGAAGTAGAAAGATGGCGTAGAATGTACACGTATCATCGGGTGTTCGTTCACCCACATTGCACCAATGTGATGTGTGGGTGCTACTAGCAAACCACCGTATACAACCCACTACACAGGTCAAGATTCACACATACGTACATATACATATACATATACATATACATATACATATACATATACATATACATATACATATACATATACATATACATATACATATACATATACATATACATATACATATACATATACATATACATATACATATACATATACATATACATATAATATATATATATATATATATATATATATATATATACTACTACTACTACTACTACTACTACTACTACTACTACTACTACTACTACTACTACTACTACTACTACTACTACTACTACTAGGTGTAAGGGATATTGAGAGATAGTCAAATGGTGCGCTATAGGCGGCTGTGAACTAATTATCCAAGCCAATTCAATTATGTAATTTTAGTAAATGATGGCATTTAGCCTCTATATATATATATATATATATATATATATATTATATATATATATACTCTACTACTACTACTACTACTACTACTACTACTACTACTACTACTACTACTACTACTACTACTACTACTACTACTACTACTACTACTACTACTACTACTACTACTACTACTACTACTACTAGGTGTAAGGGATATTGAGAGATAGTCAAATGGTGCGCTATAGATTGCTGTGAACTAATTATTGAAGCCAATTCAATTATGTAATTTTATTATATTCATATATATATATATATATATATATATATATATATATATATGAATATAATAAAATTACATAATTGAATTACTGTTCCCCACGCTGAAAAGTGGGGGGACGCGTCCCCCCGTTCCCCCGTCCCCCACCGATCGACGCCCGTGGTGCACACACATCCTATATCATAGCTGCACATAAACAACTTTGAAAATGGAGGGAAACACATGCAATAAACAATGCTAGCGTGTCAGAGTACTTCATAAACGATCCTGTGTCACAACATTATTTGAAACATTCCCGCATTCAGGTTCAATTTACATATCTCCGTAATGTAATAATACTAGTTTTGGTATAATTTATGACAACGTATTAATTTTAGGCGTGTCCCTGTGGATCATCGCATAATATGTGAAAAACAAGTCGTGATAGCATCAACACAGAATTGATGTGCAGTAACGTGTATCGAGTGACACTAGTTTCCCCTCTGTATCTGTAGGTACTGGCGTGTTTGAAGATCTAATATTCCTAGTTGCACCGCCCATTCAAGCTAGCCAAATACAACCTGGAGGCTCTCACAAAATACAAATTGTACCCAACGATGCTTATCCAAACAATTTAACGTAGTGAATATGGCGGGACGAATCTGTCCACAACTCTCATTACGCGTCCCGCCAGACTTGCCCAAAACACATCATTGCTCACCAAAAATCTCCAATTTCACCAAACCTTCATAAATAAAATATAGAGTGGCTAATAGTATGTCTATTCTCCCACCATCTATGTCAGTTATACAATATGTTGGTGCTCAGCTCATCACACCCACTGATATATATATATATATATATATATATATATATATATATATATATATATATATATATATATATATATATATATCAGGC
>JAODUO010000725.1:232500-237500 GCA_025642075.2 Ridgeia piscesae | reverse complement strand
AGTCATCAGTATTACAGAGTTAACCTTTTGTTGTATGTTTTAATATTTAAAAAGACCATTGTAAACAAATGATGGTTGACGACCAATATGCCAATCGTGGACTTTCTGATGAATGTTTGTATTGTGTGAATAAATTGTGGTAGTAAACTACACCAATATCCCCGTAATATATTTGCAAGGTCATTATAATATTAGACGCCACACTGTTAGTTCTCAAATTAAGTTCGTTGACAATAATGTGTAATAAAATAGAGGCAAGGACATAAGTGTAAACTCACGGAAGTGGAAATTATAAATATAGTTGAGAAACGATACATTTGTTTACTATAAAAACATGTCACATTTTGGGGTCCAGACAATGAGATATGCACGCCAGACAGTCCTTGTGTTCATTTTATGTCGTATTATTGTGGCAAGCCCATTCGTCAGTGACGCTGGTAAAGGAAGATGACCGCATGGAAGTAGTCAAAGTAGAGGTGTCGTTTCGTGTGCCGATCCCTATCGGACGCACATATCGCCCATAGCGCATTTATCATATACCATCCCTGGCTTGCGGTAGCCGCCGTTAACAGTATCACATTTCGTTGACACCAGTATCATGAATTATTGAAGATAGCGGGTGTCCTGGCCTACGTGGGTCGTCCCTCCCTGTCCTCGTCTGGCCGGGTATATAACACCGTCACGAGGACAGACAACACTAGCATAACTCGCCATCTCTCCAAGGAACAAAGTCGGTCGTTCGGAGTGACATTACAGGTACGTCGTACGCTCTTCATGTGTGTGTAGCTATCGTTGTAGTTACGCACTGTCGGTTGGTTGTTAGACTTAAACAAGGTATTTAATCAGTGTCGCATACATTGGAAATACATTAATCCGGACAGTTTGTGTCTAGAATTAACCAATTTTCTGGGTAAACTAATCACACACATTACTGAGTATATTTGTTCAACAATATCGAGTGGTTGTTAGACTTAAACAAGGTATTGTATGTATGTAATCAGTGTTGCATATATTGGAAATACATGAACTCGGATGCAGTTGTGTTTTGTAATCACCCACATAACGGAGTATATTAACCTTGCGTATTCCGTTCCCGTGAAATGGTGTCCGAGTTTTGCGGATTACGGATTATCAGGATTAACGAGGTTACGTTGTATACACACTAACACGAGTCAGGATTATCAATATACGTTGTAATACATTTGCTATTCCAATGTTGAATCTTATAAATATATCCATAGACAAAGACAAAGTTAACAGTTCTGCAGTAGGTCTAGCCTATTCCAACGTTGTTATTCAGGGAATATAACATTATACAACGTTCTTCTCTTATTATTCTCGTTACAATATCATACGTTATTTGATTTGATTTTTTAATTATTTTACAAATTTGCTATAAATTTGAATTTGAAGCATAAGTCGGCGTTTATTGATTGTTCGACAAAACTACGCAAGTGGGCCACCGCTCAAGATGGTGGCAATGTAGACTTCGGAAAAACAGTCAGTTTTTATATGGGAACAATTGAAACCTTGGTAGATGGTGTTCTTACGTATACGTGTTTTTCACCACAAGAGGCTAACCATGAACTCAATGCTGTTGATCGCAATAATCGCCGCGACTGTCGTCGGAACTTGTAAGTTTCACTCGCTTTACATCACCTAACAGGGGAGATTTTAGACTATAATAAGTGATCTATGATTTCGCCGTTTGAAGACACATGTTTGGGATATGTTCTGAAATACACAGGACATGTCTCCAAACTTGTTTATTTCAAAGTCGCAATGCAGACAATTCATGAATGTCTTAGTTAACATTGAACATCCTGCGTTGCTATAGAAAGACCACACAGAATGCTACTTACAACAGCTAGTTCAGACTGCATTAGAGATAAAGAAAGCTTTATTTATTGGAACGGCATACTTTCCAGTCGATTACAATCTCGTGTAAAACATACACTATATATTTTTTGTATAATACTTATTTGATACATGCTAAGTTAAAGCTATTTGAATTTTAGTAAAACTTTTGAATTGTAATTGCAGATGGCGCTCCCTGCCCGCCATTTGACGCCGATGGTGAGTTGTTTTATTTCAGATGCAATGTTGTCTTTCGCTTAATGATAATTCAACATTACGTTTACTTCATGACAATCGCCCGTTTGGGATGTTTGTTAGAATATGGAATCTCGATTGGTACTTCATTGACATTAAATAACAACTTCTAGCTCTGTATTAAATATGTGAGAATTTTTTTATAATCAATATTTTCAATATTATTTCAAGTCATTCTTCCTCTTACTATCTTATATATACGTTTTATAAATAATTTCATTCAACTCGCATATTTATCATTTTACACGTACACTCATATAAACACACACACACACACACACACACACATATATATATATATATATATATATATATATATATATATATATATATACAAACACACATAAACATATTATATAAATCTGTCATTTTATAAATCAACTTTACCTAACCAGCCGTTGCTAGACCGCACACAGACATAACACATAAATGTAATAGTTGCCAAATGTCCTAGAATATTCTAACAGGCGCTTTGTCGTTTCAGCAAGTTGTCCGGATGCCCAAGCCGGCTTCCTGGCTGACCCGTGCAATGCGACGTGCTGGTATACCTGTGAGAGGGTCGGATCGTCCTACACGGCTGTCCTGCGTTGCTGTCACCAGTGCGAGGTTTGGAGTCAGGACCTACTCACGTGTGTTCCGGATGTCCTTCAACCAGACTGCGCGTATGAGCCGTCCACTCCTTCAGTCGGTGAGTGGCTCGTGTGTAATATACAGGAGAGCTTTAACTATTGACGTATTACTAATATTATCTATATTGATAATAATATAATAATAACAATAATTTCACTTTATTTCACGATTTCAGTGCAAGTTCATGTAATCAAATGTTTAGTTTGAGAATGCTGGCTTCAGCTACGTCTACGTGCGATTTATACATAATATATGTACGCACATAATATAATATATATATATATATATATATATATATATATATATATATATATATATATATATATATACGCGACAGTGCGTGCATACGCGTGGGAATACACATGGTGTGCCAATGTGATTAGCTGACTCTGTGCCCACGAACTGATGTTTGCACGCCATTTATTTTGACGTGACGTTGTTTGTTATAGATGAGTGCACACTGGCGGAAGGAAGCAACATATACACCTTCATTCTGGGAGACCTTGAGATGACGTGTGCGCCGGGCACTGTCTTCAACCTAGAGCAGTGCGCATGCATCATGGACCCAAATCCGCATCCGCGTGAGTGACGCCATCGTAATCTCTCTTAAAAATAAGTCTGTCCATAGAAAACGGCGTCATCAAGTAAGTGTACTTACTGTATTGTATGTATTCACCGCAGCGAAACTAAAAACAGCTACTTCAACCTTGAACCTCATGAAGTACACGACAAGACAGTTTGTGAAATTGTCCAGTATTAAAATTGCCAGAAAATGGATTAAAAAGGGAGGCAATTGATTCAATTTGCATAACCCGGGAGCCACTTGATTCAACGTTTGAGGTACTAACCATTGCGCCATCGCATTCTGTGTTGTAACTATATCAACGGTCCTGTTTGTAGCCCCGGTCGAGGCAAAGGAGCTCACTTGCATCACATTCTCGAACGGCTGGAACAACCTGGCAGGAACCCGTGGCGTTTGGGTGAAGTCGTCCAATGTCAAAGTGGTCAGCGGCTGCACAACGGCCGGCGGCAACTGCGGCTTCTTCGACAGCTCCCTCAGTTCCATGATGTCCATCCCGTTATTCGGTAACGCGTACGACTCATTCAGCGAATTCTCCATCAGCCTCTGGTTCAACCGCACGGCCGGTGTTTCCGGCAAGCAGGGTCTCGTCGGCAACGGTGATTGCGGAGCCAGCAGCTCGATCGGTCTGATGTCTGAAGACGAGAACCTCGTGTCTGTTCTCATGAAGAATGCAGCCAATGTCGACTTCACCGCCACCGGCCTTACCGTGAGCATATATACCGACATCGGCTGGTGTAGGGAGAGGTTACGTAATGAACATCTGCATAGTTTCGGTGTTTCTTCGCCACCACGCTCTCTCCGTTTTCGGGTTATGTCCAGAAATGCTGCAGACACAGAAAGACATGTTAACTTGTCCACGTGACCATGTCTTATTGCTTCATTTTATTTGCAAATCACACAATTCAGACTATGTTTTGTTTTGTGGTCTATGTTTTTGTTAGACTATAACAAATGACATTTCATTTTGGGAATCACTACCATGCTTGTTTGACGTTCCAGGCGCCAGACGGGGACTTCCATCATCTGGCTGTAGTCTACGACGGCGCGTCTATCATGGTCTACATTGACGGCACGTCTGTCAGCTCCGGGGCTTTCTCGGGTATGTCAATTTTATGTATACGTATATATATATATATATATATATATATATATATATATATATATATATATATATATATATATATATAATACAATAACACAATGGACGCCCGCACACACGAACAAAGATGCGCACATATCGTCACCAACAAACACGAACAAACACGGACAAACACGGACAAACACGGACAAACACGGACAAACACGGACAAACACGGACAAACACGGACAAACACGGACAAACACGGAAAAAACACGAAAAAACACGAACAAACACAAACAAACACAAACAAACACAAACAAACACAAACAAACACAACAACAAACAAAAAAACAAACAAAAAAAAACAAACACAAACAACACAAACAAAAACAAAAAACAAACAACACAAACAAACACAAACAAACACAAACAAACACAAACAAACACAAACAAACACAAACAAACACAAACAAACACAAACAACACAACAACACAAACAACACAAACAACACAAACAACACAAACAACACAAACAACACAAACAAACACAAACAACACAAACAACACAAACAACACAACAACACAAACAACACA
>JAODUO010000725.1:225000-227500 GCA_025642075.2 Ridgeia piscesae | reverse complement strand
TCCGGCGGTCCGCCTGTCCGGCTGTCCAGCTGTCCGGCTGTCCGGCTGTCCGCCTGTCCGCCTGTCCGCCTGTCCGCCTGTCTGCCTGTCCGCCTGTCCGCCTGTCTGCCTGTCCGCCTGTCCGCCTGTCTGTCTGTCCGTCTGTCCGCCTGTCCGCCTGTCCGCCTGTCCGCCTGTCCGTCTGTCCGTCTGTCCGTCTGTCCGCCTGTCCGTCTGTCCGTCTGTCCGTCTGTCCGTCTGTCCGTCTGTCCGCTGTCCGTCTGTCCGCCTGTCCGCCTGTCCGTCTGTCCGTCTGTCCGTCTGTCCGTCTGTCCGTCTGTCCGTCTGTCCGTCTGCCAGTCTGCTCGTCTGCTCGTCTGCCCTCCGTCCGTCCGACAACACGGAAGTCCATATACTTGGTGACTTTAACGTGGACGTGTGCACACAGAAGGGCATTGAGCTTCTCCAGTGCACCGGCGACCTCGAACTGAATCAACTGATTAATGGTACAACACGTAGTCAGGGGATCGATGCTAATGGACTAACTCTGCATACAGAGAAAACCAAAGCCATGCTTTCGGTATAAAAAAAAGTTGTCGAGAGGGTAGGGGGACTTCAACTGAAAATTGAGGGGAATTTCTAGAACAGGCCAGTTGGAATAAGTATCTGGGCTTTTGATTTGATCCTCGTATAACTTGAAAATCCATGTAGACTGCATCAATAAGAAAATCTCGCAAATTATCGAATTGTAATACAGAATTCGACGTTTCATATCTACAAACGCAGCAAACTCTCTCTTGCAAAACTATTTTCGCTGCGACTAGAGATTACGGGGGCATCACGTGGACTTGCAAAGAATTCAGAAATTGGATGGCTTACCTCCGAAAACAAAGTAAAGTTGCACAAAACCTTTATGATTGGCAAATGGCTGTTGGGAGTAGTACCTTCATATCTCAGGGACAAATTTATACGTGCCAAAGACTTTCACTCGTACTCGACCTGAAACACTAACTCTAATCCGTGCGCACCCCGGGACAGCTGCAATGCAGCTTAGAACTTAACATGCTATGAAGGTGCATTTCAATAATCCGAATAACCTACATAGATTCGGATTGTTATATAGTATTTTAACACACGCAACTGTAAGCAACTTACGTCGCGGCTATTTCATATTGTATCATATTGGTTACTTTATTAATATGTCTGTACGGAGTATGTCTGACATAGACTGCGTTTATGAGGACCCCACTGAAGAGAAGTCTAGTGTATATTTTACTGTATGTTGTATTAACTGGGCCATGCTCAATATATAAATTATTATTATTATTATATTACAAATACAATAACAATAACAATAATGATAGTGATAGTGATAATGATAATGATAATGATAATGATAATGATAATGATAATAATAATAATAATAATAATAATACAAAATAATAATAACAACAAACAGTGGCGCCACGCCGTGGATCATGCGTAAACCAGACGAAGGTATTTTGGCGAGCCGCAATTAAATTTACCGTATGATCAACGAGTATAACATTAATAAACACAAATCCGGTTCTGGTAACAGTAGGCTTTAGGTGTTTGTACATAATATAGAGTTGTTTCATTCATGCTCGTTGTTTCATTTCACTATGATTTTTCATCCATAAAAAAGTAACTCATGTCTAGGTATACGGGCACATTTGTACAGCAGGGTTGTTGTACATTTTGTAATGAATTATCGTATGATCGTGTGGGACAATATGACGGGGTTTCCTTGTGGAGATGAAAATAGCACGACATGCACAACATTTTTATAACCACACGGTAAATGATTATTTTCTTATACAACGCATGTATGTTGATATGTATTGCACAATGCTGTATATGCACACAAATCAGTAAATAAATATATAATATATACATGAAATATGGCGATATGACTATGGCAACACAATTGGAAACACTAAGTGAAACTTTTTTTTATAATCAACATTATTTATACTGTAAATAGTGGAAGACCCAAACATTGAAAAGTCCTTTGGAAATCTGCTTAACTTTATTGTTTGTTAATGGCTGGCATCCGTTCTAGATCCATAACCCGTACGAGATACCTCGCAGGATTTTGAATTTAAGGTCACTTTGAGGGTCATTGAATCAACCAAGGTCAAAATGTCGGTTTTTGTTTTCTTGATGAATTGAAATCTACGTGAGTACATATATACATAACACTAAAGCTTTTGCGATTTATAAGTGTGTATGATAACGCAACACAAAAACGTAATTATCTAAAAATGCGTTTTTCATGTATGTAAACCGTTTTTGCATATGCATCATTTCCATGTTTTTCTATTTCCAAAATCCTATACATATAGTATATATAAGTAGACATAACTTCGTGAGGCTGAACAAGAACAAGACGTTTATTTGCGACCCCAAAACGTAATGATGACATAGTGAGAACAAAACATATAGTAGGCATATACATTTTCACAGAATGATAATGCAAACATACAACATAATAGCCAAG
>JAODUO010000725.1:172500-220000 GCA_025642075.2 Ridgeia piscesae | reverse complement strand
TAGACCTGTAGTCGAATGTGCGTGACATATGACATACGAAATTCGCCAATACTAGTTTAGTATCTAATTTTACTCCACAATGTGGGTGGCTGGAGACTGTGGAGAGTGGCACACCACAAAAGGAATACGAATGTAGTCTGGGTTTTATTTTGTTTGTTATTGGCAGATGCACACATTTGGGGTTGTTAAACACAATTTGCCATTTGTTGAACAATGTTTCAGGTCAGATTGCAACATGTTGCTATCAGCGTCTGGTGTGATTTTGCCATATATGACGTGTCATCAGCAAGGAGTCGTATGGGGGATTGAATGTTGTCGTTTATGTTATTTATGTATAGCAGAAAAAAGAACTGGTCCTAGGACTGAACCATGAGGTACTCCAGATGTAACACATGTATTATACGACAGGGCGCCGTTGACTGAAACTCTCTGTTTTCGGTGTGACAATATCATAATAATTAATTATTGTATATATATATATATATATATATATATATATATATATATATATATATATATATATATGTGTGTGTGTGTGCGCGTGTGACTCCGACACACCAAAATCAGGAATAAGTCGGGATTGCCGAAGCTGGCAAATCAGCTTCAAAGTGCGCGAATGGGTATTTTTGGATGGAAAGGTCGATTTTCAGATATAGGTGAATTTAGTTAATGTAGTTATCGTAGATTACTATTATGCTGTTATAACATCATAAAACGAGTGATAACATTGCTAAAAAGAGATATTTGGAACAGCTATGTCGATCTCAGTGAGCACGAAGAACGAAAAATGTGCTTCATTCAGATGCATCGTGTCCGCCGTACGTCCTGCCTACCCCCGCCATATTGGTATCGTTTTGAAGCTGAACTATTATGGGATGTATTCCCACGCGCGAAATTTGTCACATGTCAGTATAAAGCCAATTAAAATGCTTGAAAACGAAGCTAAAACGTAAACAAGAGCACGTTGGCGAAATCACGTGATATAAAGCGCCCCGCTGATTGGCGGCTGACCTTTAAAACCCACGCGAATCAATGTTTAATTTCATTCGACATCGGGTGCACCGGACATCGTTTTTATATAATTCTGCGAATTCTAATTTATTATTAAGTTGTCAATGCCGTAGTTTTAGTTGTTAGTTACATGGGTTTTAACATGTGCAGTGATAGGCTCAACAATAGCATGGATGTTGCACAGCAGCGTGATATAGACATCAATCGACCTAGCGCTTAGTGATGGCCGCGATGGCAAAATCTGCGCGGAGTGTTTGACAACGAATCTTTGACACAACTATTGGGTGCGTATCGGATGAAGAGTTTACTGGGTTCGTACGTGTCAGACAACAACAGTGAAGCAGAGTGTCGTTTTGGCCCCGAGTGCAAAAGTGGCGAGGAAGACTAATACCAAGTGACAGCTGACATTGACAGCTTCGATCATGGATCGCAACGCCAAAGGCAACGCTGCTGAAAATGTACTCGTAGATTTAGACCAAGAACTTGAACACATTCGTGGATTCATCTGCGGTTGCAGGTGTTTTGATGATGGTCCCTGCTGTCAACAATTCATGGATTGGGAAATTGTTGACACCCCGAACGAATGCAAAGGAGATAACAGCCAGACTGAGGGTAAGTTAAATATACTAGCTCTATTGACTGTTTTGCTGTGGTGGCAGGCTCAGCCTCACTCATTGTCACATTGAGCTCTCTAACAATGACATGCCATGACTCACATAAACCCGTGGTTTTTATGTGAGAGTATATACGTACATTAATGTCACTGGTAATGTACAAGTACGGTAATATACTAGGGATAACTAGTACTGTAATTCATTTAGAATTATGTTTTTAACTTATTTATGCCTGCTTGTTATTATCGTACGTAGATCTTCATGAAATTAATGATCACATTTATTAGGTAGAATATTTTATTATTATTAGGGGAGGAGAGTAATTATTGGCAACAGATAAGAAAGAAGACATTTACTGATTTAGAGCAGTTAAAGAATGGGATGGAAGGTTTATAATATTCAGAGCTGACTCTAAATGATCCAAGGTATTCGTCAATTATGCTGTTACCCTGCTTATTTACTTAGCTGCTGGGCTCACTATGTATATGTCCTCTGATTTAATGATCAACTGTCCATATCTATAGTTTGAAATAATGGACCGTCATTACATAAACCTTTTGCAGTATTAAATGTTTTGTATATGGGAAGTTAAGACTATTATGTTTGTTTTGTATCAGGTTTACGTCTGAAGAACCCAGTGTCGTGTTCGCCAGGAAGCAGCCATCCGATGACAAACAGCGGTTCAATTTTCAGCACAGGCGAGTGAGCTGTCTACCCACCTGCTGCTCTACCTACAGAACCACCACCCTCAGGCCTCAGCATCCACCAATAGTGTTTGTTTGACAAGATCAATGAATTCTGCAGACATCAACTGTCCAGAGCAATGCCGACACATCCGAAGCCGCACCAGTCCACTGCTGCAACAGTCTGCCCATCACGTGAAGTGGCTGCTGCCATCGGCACATCAAAAAATGACAAAAGAAGTGGTGATTGTGTCGTGCTGTGTCTGAAACAGACAGAACACATGGCTAGGTTCTGTGAAAATTTTACTGTCGATTTCCGATTTGGTGCCGAATGTTCTAAAGGGATATCTCTGGAACTATAAGAGCTGCAAAGGTGACATTTTTACCACACTGTGCATATTGAGTTGGTCTACAACTGTGCAAAATTTCACATTCCTGTGAGCTGTCTTTATGTTGCAAATGTATTAAAATACTTCATTAAACTTTAAAGCTGTTTTTCTCAGAATCGGTTTTCAGAAAATGACTTGGTACACCTTCTCTTTATAAAAACAATAACTTGGCGACCAATACAGCTAGACATTTGTGTTTGGTACTGTTGGAAAGCCCGTAAATTTACGTTTCACATTTTCCTACTTATTCCTGATTTTGCTGTGCTGGGTCACACACACACACACACACACACACACACACACACACACACACACACACACACACACACACACACACACACACACACACACACACACACACACACACACACACACACACACACACACACACACACACACACACACACACACACACACACACACACACACACACACACACACACACACACACACACACACACACACACACACACACACACACACACACACACACACACACACACACACACACACACACACACACACACACACACACACAAACACACACACACACACACACACACACACACACACACACACACACACATATCACAACCATTGTTTTTGTGTGATTTCCAATGCAAATACGTTTCGCCAAAGATGCCTTCAGTCCCGTGGAAATGTTCGTTTTCGCCAGCGACGTGGCCTCGTGTGTAGTGTTCAGCGATTACGATTTGTTTAACAATACGCCACATCTTATAATAATTGAATGATAATTTCAGTTTTCAGTAATTTCGATAATATACATTCACACATCATTTACAACAATAATACAGTATGTGGTGATATATTTACAAAGGGTACATATTAGAAAAGATGGCTGCTATCCTGCGGTGTCTCGAATGTATTGTATACGAGAACGCAATAGAATGTATCAGAATCACTATTCACTGACGAACGGACTTACGACAGAGTTGCTCGTCAATAGTATTAATGATACTGGGGACGAAATTAAGAATACATTATGCAATATTGTCACGGTGTAATATTGCTTTTTATTAGATAAGGAATGGAAATAGGTTCTGAATTTACTCAATCACTAGTATACACATTCACGCTACCAAATATATGACTTTGAGCGATCAAATAAGCTCCTGGATATTCGTTTTATTAAGCAAATGTTGCATTTTAAACATCGGTTGATCTGGCAACTCTTAACTAAAACAACAAAATTCATTAATAAATTAAGATAATACATGAAAATAAAAAACATTATACTAAATAATTAAATGCATAGCTTAGTATATAAAACACTAAACATTAATGTTTGCGTTATATACTTGCCTATAATTATCTATAGTCGCCCCAAAGTGTACCATCGGACTGGGTATATATATACTTATTTCCCAAAACTCAATACACTTTATATAAACAATGATTAACTTAATTTGTGCCCGTATCACTGTTTCGAAATAGTTAATAACGAACAATTGTTACCAGATACGTCGTTATGTTTGTATATATATATATATATATATATATATATATATATATATATATATATGTATACTCTCTATCCGTAAAGAAACATCCACCACTGTCTATACCCAGGTACTCCGTCATACAGATGAGTGACTTGTTTTCCAGTGATCTGCTATAAAATCTCCCCGTCCGGTGAAAACTATTCAAGATGAGGCATTTCTTCGCCGTGTAACATTATCGTTTATAATATGTTCTATAATTTTCTTATTCGACTTTGCACTTTCGGAAAGCATCTGGCAGACAGTTCGCTCGTAGGAACTACGTTTATCGGATGCCGATAGAGTGCAGCACTGTACGCGTCACACGCCGGAGATAAGTGTTTTGCAATATTATTGTTCGGCTGTTTATGGTATTCTCATTCATTTCGAAACGTTAATGTAAAAAAGATAGCAATACGTGCAACAAATGGTATGTTTCATTGTTTGTGAATGAGGGACAGAGAGATCAATAAGTGAACTAGGATTCGATACCCGGCATTTCAGAAAAAAAAGACGCGAACTGAATCTGAATCACACCATCCACAGGCCACGTGATCGGTGATGTGAAAATGACGCTTATCCTGGCCACGAGCATTTCCGATATTACGTCACAGTACGTCTGTATAACGCATCTCCATAGTAATCTCGACTACGCGAACGGTAAGCTGCGTTCTTTTCTTCCTCACGATTTTGATATGTTTTTGCTTGCGAAGCATTTAGAATCCAAGGTAACTGACAAGTACACTTGTACACTTTGTCAGTTACCTTGAATTCTAAATGCTTCGCAAGGGGTTGACCGTGATCGAAAGGCGCCCACACATCTATATCTACTGTCCCGAGCACGTGCGCTCGCGTCTTTGTGAATAATTTTCTCTCTGCCTCTATGTATATATAATATAAGTGTGTGCAACTTCAGCGGCTGCCGAGTGAAACGCCCACCTTTTTAACACCAGATCCGCTCCCTCGATTTACCAACACCGAGTGTGAAGATCACAAATGCATGTCCAGTGCAATGTCTACACACCACCAACTTTTCGAAACCGAAGGATCCACTGTTATTACCAAAAAAGAAGCCTTTAGTAACGTGCTATCGGATTTATAAAACCAGGTATACGAAGTTTCCGGAAGTGACCCGGCGACCCCGCGTGGGACACCTTGTGTGCGCTATGTTCGCCCCAAAAAATCCACATCGCGAGGAGACGCTGTATTGTGCGAAGCTTCGCCAGTTCCATATTAATTTTCATTTACAAAGAAAAAAACCACTGCGTGCGATGAGGACCCTACAAGAGATGACGTTTTGGTGAGTGAATGAACATGCCATTAAATAATATTACTAACATTGTTACAACACGGTTAATAAGGGTTTGCTGGTAATGTAACTGATACAACAAATGCTGTTAACGTCACAAAAAATGAAATACAAATGCACACTGTGACGAATATATTGGATGCTACAGTGTATATATAGATGCTACTGTGTCAATGATATGACTGAACTACTACATGCGATGTCTATGACATTGTCACTAAAATCTAATGGCCACTTGACCCGTTGGTTACAGGTTGCAGTTGATAGTGTAGTTGTAAAATGAAAAAATAAACACATGGAAAATATGTTTACAGATGTTTTTGTTGTGCAGGATATTGAAAAATTACATGGAGGGGGATGGGGGAATAAAAACACAAGACGCAACGAAAAATTACATGAATTCATTTGCTGAAGAAGACACATCCACAATGGTAAGTGTATGAGATGAGTGCGTGTAAATGGGAGCAGCCGTATGTGAGTGTATGGGACTGAACTGTTACTAGTACTATGGTTGGTAAGACCAAATAAGCACTACGGAAAAATGCCGCATGTAATGTAACATGTTTGTTGATGACACATGTGTTTCATTTCAGTTCTTTCAGAAGGTGCATAGGCGTCTTTTCCCTAAGGTGAACGTGAGACGTGTGCAGCATACGATATATGGAAACGATAACAATCAACGGACTACTACAAGTAAGTTAATTTATATTGAACATATTGTCTTGGTTTATCATGACGAGTTAATTTAACAACATCAGTTATTCATTCTTACAAGAGCAATCGATGAGGTTTTCTTACCATACTGTAATAGTGTAAGTGACACAAACAAAGGCAATGCAAATATCAGCCGTCACACACAGACCCATCCAACAGGTCAAACAACACAAGTCATAGGAGGCATAAAAACACACGAATCCAAAGTAATGATTACCCACTGCAGGAACATGTGCAGCAACAACAATAAACACAATTTCAAAGCATTTTCAACATTTATGACCACGCAACATTATTGTATTGAATGTAACTTCAGTAGCATTATATGTACAAAAAGTCCACATACAACCGACATAAATTAGTACCCATAACAAAATGTAATTTGTTCTCCAGGGATATACACTGGTTTAGTTAAACGCCAAGCACCGCCCACTGCAGAAGATTTGGGAGAGGCCCTAGCGCGCAATGGTTGGGCACCTATCGCCAATCACATGTACTGTAAAGTTCTGTATCATGTGAACAACACACCGTGTAATTTAACCATAGATGGCGACATGTATGAAATATATTCGGGATGACACTGTTCCGTTAGACCAATGGGGCTTCCCTGATGCCATCACTACACAAGTCGTGTATGCACTAACAACGTTTCTTAGCGTTGTTCAACTGTGTTACGGCGTGCCGATTGGCCGTGACGCAATCACGCCAAGCAAATCGACAAACATACGTGTGCACAATGGTTTGCAGTACATTCGGCACATTCGCTGCCCTGTTGTTATGCCGCTTCTGAACAAGGAAACATCCTGCCAGGTCTGCAGAAGATTATATGGCAACCGCATTTTAGCGGCATCCAAAGCGGTAACATCACCAGAGGTGAGTCGTATAATTCCTTCATCATACAGTTATATGTTCAATAACATAAATGTCATGACATTTTATTTACACAACATTATCTATCAGTATCGGTTCATAGTACTGTCGCTTTATCGTGCGATATCTTATTATGAATGTCATCACAAACACCACACATGAGTTACCGTTCATGTTTACACATACGCTAACGGTGCACCCCAGTATTGTACTCTTATGTGCGTAGCGTACCGTCGACATTAAAGAACTGCTACAACGGCAAGCCCCCAACCTCGGCGATGAGTGCATTGACGTCATAACATCAATGATTAACAACAGCACCGTCTCACGACAGGGACGACGATGGGAACGATCTGTTCTCCAGTTCGCTCTCGGTCTGTGGAATCGCTCTCCTGCTGCTTACGAAGATGCGACGAATACAGGCGCACTACTCCTTCCACCAGTCAGGCTGCTACAGTACTATAAGAATTCGGTCGATCAACAACCAGGTGGGTGCACTACACAATGAACTGTTTGCTCAACAAACAGTACACATATTCAGACGCATCGAACCTCGTTGCGTACAACGTCATCAATGCTTGTTGTCTATACTGTGACATTGGTACGCACGTGTCTGAAACAGTGAAACACACAGTCTTCACTACCCATGAATCCCTGCGTAACAACAGCTCCATTAAACATAAATGTGTTTGCAGGTTTCATGCACGATGTCTTCAGTTGGATGACAGCAACTGCAAATGAAAAGAAAGTACCAGAATCTGGCAGGCAAGGAGGGATAATATTTGACGAGATGTCTATTCAGCGTAATCTTCAACTGGATTCACGTGCAGGTGAAACGAGGTTGTCCGGCTCGGTAAACATGGGAAAGGAAGGAAACGATCTGGACAGGTGTCATGGTGTGCATGAGAAAAATGGAAAAATCAACAACACAATATTAGCAGCAAATGTTTTGCAAATGGAATTTTTAGGATTCTCTGGATTTGTATTCCAATTTGCGCACTTCGCCACCGTCGGTGTTCAAGCACACCATCTGGTGTGCTTGTTCTGGAAGGCCATTGGTTATCTGTACGATTATGGTTTTCATGTTCATTTTTGCTTATTCGATGGGGCCAGCGCCAATCGGTCATTCCTGAAGCTGTTGTTTCATCCACTGAAACCCCTAGACACCAGCATGACAATTGACAACTTACATGTTATGGGTGAAACAGTAGTTTTAGGAATGGACGTTAAGCATGTTATAAAACGTATACGTAATAATATTTTCAACAGCGGCATTACGTCGCTTTGTACAAGACATCTCCACTGGAAGGGATTTCCAATCACCTGGGACCACTGGCGCTGTGCATTTAACTGGGATATGACGTGTAATCCAGAGATGACCCGACTCCACCATAAGTTAACAAAAGAACATATCTTCCTTAACACGGTCTAAAAAATGAGAAATCATTTAGCTGAGGAATGCCTGAACAGGGCCATGTGGTCCCTGATGAAGAACTATGCTGACACTCTGTGTGAAGGGCAAAGGAAGTGTCTAACAGGTACTTTGAAATTTCTATCCATCACCAGTAATTTGATTTCTTTCGTCAACAACGATTCTCCTGTCGTTCATTTAGCTGACAGCAGATTCTCTACCCTTGAAGTAACAATGTCATTTTTCTCTGACTGGGAAACTGAGGTCCTAAGCAATACATGTCTTGACCACGCCACACAAAAAAATTACCTCATGTCCCAAGAAACAAGGGAAGATGTTATGTTTTCCTGTACGAGTTTGCGAGAAATTTTGAAGAAACGTATTACATCTGGCAGCTCAGTTATGCCATCACGTATTAACACTGATATAGTGGAGAATTTCTTTTCGCAACAAAGATCCCAGAAACATGGTTCCAATACGAATCCGACGTATCTACAATACTCGAAAGGCGTGAATTTTGTGTTGCTTGGTAGAAGCAGTCAGAGGAGATCAAAGAAGCCGAATCCTGGCTTAAAAGGAGCTGTCCCTTATAATTTTTCTTGCAACGAACCTTTGCGTAAACGGTCCAAACGTTCTGAGGTGTAACTGTTTGAAATGTTACAAACACGCACATTTTCCAATTTCATACGTGTTTGCGCTAAACTTGGTGATTTGTTCTTAGTTAAACCTTTACGATAATACATTATAAATACGTTAACGTACATGTCATTGTTAATCGGTGAGAAAACATTTCGGGCACTTGAACGGTAGTTCGTCATTTTCAGTGCTCAGGTTGCTGCACGATTGATGCAGCCAGCGTTGACATCTACTGCATTGTATCCAATTTTGTGCTAAGAAAGAAATTCAGACAATTACCAATACAATGATATATGGTTTATTACAGTGATCGATGAAATATTACATTAACATATGTAGGTTTTGTTTTTAGTGTGACATAGCGATGTCTGTTGTGTACCGTTTTATCTACATTTTCACAAGGTAATAATAAATGTAAATATAATGTAATTAAGTAAATTTTAAGTAGGGTATTTTCATTTCACTCACAAATTACATTATTAATATACCAGTCATTCAAATAACTACCTGACGTTATATCTTACGATGGTGTACATGTAATGCTTACATAACTTGTAGCGGCCTCCACACATATTGCATATGTTGTCAGTTCTTTTGGTCTTCTTGGCCGGGGGCTGAATGTCTGATGATGCCTTTTGAATTTCTACTCTATTGGCCGCGGTTTTTTTTCTTCTTAGCTCATATACTAACGCTTTTCTAAATTGATTGCTGCTTATAGCGAGGAACCGAGTGACACAATCTGTAAATAAAATGTTTATGATGTCGGTGTCGTCAACATGTCGCATGCATCTAACAAATGCTTCCCGAACTACACCATTAGCTAAGACTTTACGTCTGACAACATTGAGAACATCACTTCCGTGCTCCGCGAAAGCTTCCATGTCTTGTATAAGACGGACAGCGTCGTGGAGTGATATGAAGAATTGTAGCGCTTCATCGCTGATGTTCAGTAGTGACCTGTTGATGTTCTGCTTACTACTTGTGACATCCAGCGACGAAGGCATCGTTGTTGTTGCTCTCAGCTGTCCTTCGCCTGCTATGAGGTTTCGTAATGCATGCAGCTTCGCTTTTTCGTGTGTGTAGGCATTGCAGTTGACGTGCATGCATTGTCGCAGGCGGGTCACTGTGGCGTACTGCATTTTAGCTATGCATCTATCACCGAGGTATCTCAGTTGCCCAAGGCCTTGGCCTGTCATGGTGTTAGTTGGTGATTCTGCTGCAGATGTTGAGACGTGCGTAGTGTATTGTTCGGACGAACCGTTGGAGACGACGTAGCCCCGGACTTCTTCAATGATGTATACTCCTGCTCTGTACTGCGACATCGTGATGGTTTTCCCACACACATTTCTGATATGTGTGTCAGCACAAGTCTTAACAGATAGAAATGGCACATGTATAATGTTACATACTGACACACACACACACGCACGCACGCACGCACGCACGCACTCAAACACACACACACACACACACACACACACACACACACACACACACACACACACACACACACACACACACACAAACACACACAAACACACACACAACACACACACACACACACACACGATGATGATGATGATGATGATGATGATGATGATGATGAAGTGTAATGACTGCATGCATTTTTCGAAATCCTTACATATGTCATCGGTGCGTAAATACACAATACACATTGCATAACTGTTATATACATATGGATCGATGTATAGGGTGTAATAAAATATATGATTACCTTGAAGAAGTTATTACAGGATCTCATGAAGTCTGTGCGGTGTTTTGTCTCAATTTTGGGTTTGGATGTGAGAGATTTGAAACTCTGTGTGAAATGCGTGTAGACGATGTCAGTGTAAGCCAGTAGTCTGGTTTTGTCGAATTGTCGAAATGCTGCTAGACGTTGTTTTTGGATGTCTGTAGAAGTTGGCATTGTTGTGTCAATTGTGTGTAAAATTTGTTATATTGTGTCGAAACTGGCAATTGAAACGTCATCTGCAAGCAAATAACAGCGATAAGTAACAAATGCAATTATAATGAAATTACAAATAATGTTTATATATTGATAATTACAGTCATAACAAACGGTTCATTCACATGCATATTCATAATAATATTCATAATTCGTAATCTATGCTGTCTGTGTCCGAGATGTCGCTCCCACACTCCGCTGTTGTCATAGGTAGTGACGTCACACCTGCAGTGTCCATGTTAATTTCATCTGTGACGTCATAAAATGTCGCTTCCTCACTTGTGCCTTTCTCAACTGTTAGAATAAAAACACTAAATTAACATTTCTCACCACAATGGTGTATGTATACATTTATATCAATAACATGCATGTACAACTGTTATGTGTATGGAGGCATATGTATGTATGTATGTATGTATGTATGTATGTATGTATGTATGTATGTATGTATGTATGTATGTATGTATGTATGTATGTATGTATGTATGTATGTATGAATGTATGTATGTATGTATGTATATATATATATATATATATATATATATATATATGTGTGTGTGTGTGTGTGTGTGTGTGTGTGTGTGTGTGTGTGTGTGTGTGTGTGTGTGTGTGGCGTGCATGTATGCGTGTGTAATTGTGTAATGAGCAATATTTTAAAGATGTAATAATGTGAACTTTTGCAATACATAGATAATAATTGAAAATTAAAAACCTTCCACAGAATGGTGACAACAGCTGAGATCATCATGCACTGTTGAGGAAGTACGTCCATAAAATGAAGTGACAGAACTTTTGTGAGCCGTACACGCATGCTTTGAAAAACCGACCAATTGCAGGTCAGCTGGGTCCCGCACACGGCTTATGGCGACTCCCAACTGACCTGCGGAAAATATTTTCTCCGCATGGACTATGGCGCGTCTAAGTGTCAGGCCTGAATGATAGATAGCCACGTATTACGAAATGTTAATTTAACATTTCATTTCTATACAACGTCATTGCAATGTAATAAAAACGTCATTGTGAAGTACGTGATTTCATAATGTCTTCATAAATGAATAATTTAAAGTTTCAATGTGTGAATGTATGCAGATAACTATGACAGATAGTATATGTGTGTGTGTGTGTGTGTGTGTGTGTGTGTGTGTGTGTGTGTGTGTGTGTGTGTGTGTGTGTGTGTGTGTGTGTGTGTGTGTGTGTGTGTGTGTTTTTTTTTTTGGGGGGGGGTGTGTGTGTGTGTGTGTGTGTGTGTGTGTGTGTTTTTGTGTGTGTGTGTGTGTGTGTGTGTGTGTGTGTGTGTGTGTGTGTGTGTGTGTGTGTGTGTGTGTGTGTGTGTGTGTGTGTGTGTGTGTGTGTGTGTGTGTGTGTGTGTGTGTGTGTGTGTGTGTGTGTGTGTGTGTGTGTGTGTGTGTGTGTGTGTGTGTGTGTGTGTGTGTTTTGTGTGTTATATTGTGTATGTTGTGTGTGTGTTGTGTGTGTGTTGTGTGTGTGTGTGTGTGTGTGTTGTGTGTGTGTGTGTGTGTGTGTGTGTGTGTGTGTGTGTGTGTTTATGTGTGTATATAAAGTTGTGTGTGTATATGTGTATGTATGTATGTGTATGTGTGTGTGTACATTTGTGTGCGTATGTGTATGTGTGATGTATGTATGTTTATGTGTGTGTGTTATGTGTGTGTGTGTGTGTGTGTGTGTGTGTGTGTAGTGTGTGTGTGTGTGCGCGAGCGTGTATGTATGTGGGTATGTGTGCGTGTGTATGCGTGTGTGTCTGTATCTGTATCTTCTCTGTGGGTGTGCGTATGCGTGTCCATGTGTGTCTGTGAGTGCGAGTGCGATCGTGATGTGTCAGTGCATATGTGTGCGCGTGTGTATGCGGATGTATATGTGTGTGTCTGTGTGTGTCTGTGTGTGTCTATGTGTGTCTGTGTGTGTCTGTGTGCGTCTGTGTGCGTCTGTGCGTGTGAGCGTGCGCGCGCGCGTGCGTGCGTGCGTGCGTGCGTGTGCATATGTGTCTCATGTGTTGTCTTCCCGTCGATATGGGGTATGATATGGAGTCGTCAGAAGTCGACGCTCAAACACAGTCAACGCTATCTTCCAAATTGCGCCATCCGGTAAATGTAGTATCAGTGCGTATTTACAAGACAACTATTCATGGCCACGCCATAAACCGTTGAGTAGCCCACTGTCTACCCATTAAAACACAGTGTACCCGGGGTTATCAAATGATGCAGTTCGCATACATTGAAGATTAAGTATGGTTACCATCAAATGATGAATAATCGAAATCGCGCATTTCCTGAAACATTGTAGCCTAGTGCTACCATTACCCTTTACATTAGATACAACACTATCGATATATCATCGCGATAGCTATGACAATATCCCAATAGTATTGAAGTATCATTAGTTCTGTCATAATAGTATAATAGTATCGTAATAAGACAATGTCGAATAGTCACCACGAATAGTCAAGTGTGCATTGCTGTCTCTCCCTTGTCTTCTGGTGTCCGTACAGGCGCTATACATGCAAATTATATGAAGTCATACTAAAAACAACATCAAATCAGGCAAAGTAATATGGCCGGGTCGGTGTGGGGTGGCTGTGGGGTGTGGAGGTGGAGGTGGAGGCAAACCAGAATGTTGGGGACATAAAGGATAAAGGTATACGGGTCAATGTCCCCTTACACTTTGTATTCTTAAGACCATTAGGCGTATATAAAATTGAGTTGTGTAGATATTGAAATTCATTCGACCAATCGATACCATTTTAACCCATAAAGTGGTTTAATTTTTGACGAGGAATGTAAAGTTAACGATCAAATATTAGAGTAGATTATAATATTGAGTAGTTAAAACTACAATCAGGAAATGACAACGTGTACTAATAGCAAGTACACATGCTCGTCGGATATACTTGCCTAGTTAATGACGGCATTATTTTGTTAACGTGTTCTCGCTCGATAACTACTTCTGCTTCGACGACAACTATATGATAAGACGAGGAACAAACCTTAGATTATCCCACGCCTAGCTTTGTGTGTTTGTATGGGCGGGGTTAATATTGTCTTCCTATAAGGTTGGTATATCAAGATTAGGAAGGGTCACATTTTCCCGGAAGACTTCTTAGGTATTTTTCAATGAATTGTCAAGAGAGAAAGGAAACACTTAAATGAAATATAGTCATATTTCTTAAATGTGGTTACATCCATACGCAGGATGCTTTGTATTCACTGCCCCGCTTTATACGCACGCAAATACGTCGCCCGCACTCTCATTCACTTTCCGCACTAAATCCACAATATTCAGTTATATCATCAATCAAAGGCGTCTTACAACTCATTTTCCATACACGTAGACACGGGGTCTACAAATTGGACCCCTGAAGAATTTATAATGTTGTGCAATTAAACAGCGCCCTGTGTTGGCATAGGAAACCACATTCTTGTCGACATTTGCATGAGATAAATATATTGGTAATTAATCCGCATATGTTTTATCAGTTATGTAAAAAGATGGCCTAAGAATATTATAAAATAGTCTTATTAACTGTATTATATATGTAGTGTAGTTTCTGGTAAAAAGACCCAATTGATCCAAGAAAGTCTTTCCTCAGAGCTTGAGGCAGCCAGAGAGTGGTTAATTAATAACAAATTGTCCCTCCATCTAGGGAAAACCGAATCTATTCTTTTTGGATCAAAACATAAACTTCATACCTGTAGTTTTATTCAGGTGAAATGTGCTGGCACCACATTGACATGTCAAACATATGTTAAATATTTAGGTATAGAATGATATCAGTCTCTAACTGGAAAAAGAGTGGCTGATAAGATTATTTGTAAGTCAAATGCCAATTTAAAATTCTTGTATAGAAAAACAAAATATGTCAACATGAAAACAAAAAACTTCTTACCTCAGCCTTAATGCTATGTCATTTTGACTATGCTTGTTCATCGTGGTTCTCAGGTTTAACAAAGAAATATAAATTTAGACTAAGTGTACCAAGAACAAGGTAATCCGTTTCCTTATAAATGCACCAGCTAGAACTCACATTGGTTTGAGGGAGTTTAGGCTGGTGAATATGTTACCAATTGAGCTACGGGTAAAACAATTAAAATTGAACCTTGTATACAATGTTATAAATGATCGAGCACCGAGGTATTTGTCCAATTTTATAAACGTATCATGCAAGTACACACTCTCTCCCCCCCTCTCTCTCTCTCCCCTCTCTGTCCCCCCCCCCTCTTTCTCTCTCTCTCTCTCTCTTCAAGTACCGTATGTTAAATCTTTTGGTTAAACCCAGTTTTACTACACAGGTGTACTAGCATGGAACGAATTGCCATATACAAAGTGTTCTGAACATCAGTCAATTTAAATGTCTAGTGAAACGGTTTTTGCTCAGTTATCTTAATGATCAGGAAGCCAGTTCTTTTATTTATTTTTAATGGTAATTTATGACGTCATTTTTATTTATTATTATTTATTTATATTATTTATTAGTATTATTAATTTTGTTAGTAAAATATGACAGGATTTTACAAATGACCTATGGTGTTTTAAATCAGGAGATTATTTCCCCCCTTTTCTAATTTTATTTATCAATGTCTTTTATATGCAGTCATTATTTATCATATTTTATTTATTATTGTTGTTTTAATATTGTTACATTTGTCGTATTGCGTCAATGTCTGTCATGTATTTGTCTGTATTTGTCTGTATCTGTCAGGGACCACAATGGAAATAAGTGATTGCACTTTTTTGTCATCCTTTTATTTAATGTACTTTGTATTTATATTTTATGTATATCTGTACAATGTTTTACATTTTATATTAAATAAATCCATCCATCCATCAGTGTCCAGTATGGTAATATACTAATGTGAAGTGAATACTTGTCGTAAACAGTAAGTTGGGTTAGGTAAGTTGAGGGAGCGCAGCAGCTCATGGGTAGAGCTTCGGACTCTCGACTACGAGAACCTACGTGCGAATAGGATGTTATGCTAAACACTGGGCAAGGTTTTTCACTCTACATTGCTCCAATTCACTCAGCTGTATGAATAAATAGCTCCCTATACACAGCGGTGGATATATATATATATATATATACGCCCAGCCTCCGTGCATTAATTACAGTGTGGCTGGGTACTTCCCAGATAAATTGAGATAGTGTTTGATTGAACAGATTTGCCAGGGAAGTAAAGTGTAAAATAAAGTTTGAGCAGAGGATTGAATAAAGCGCTATAGAACTTACATTGTAACTTAGCATTTAGGCAAGGCAAGGCAAGGCAAGGCAAGGCAAGGCAAGGCAAGGCAAGGCAAGGCAAGGCAAGGCAAGGCAAGGCAAGGCAAGGCAAGGCAAGGCAAGGCAAGGCAAGGCAAGGCAAGGCAAGGCAAGGCAAGGCAAGGCAAGGCAAGGCATCACTGTCCCATTTACAAGCCCTGTAGTTGTGACCATGCTGTACGAGTTAATCCTGATTTATAATAATCCGTGACACATCGTCTAGCACCTCTTACAAAACTACAAGTGATCGCTATTACTATTCATACTAAGGTTTCTCCAAATTGGTATTAGTGTAGGCCAATATGTCATAGTAAGTGCATTCGTGCAGAAACTTTGTTAAAAGCAAACCTTTACGTTATTTTGTATATTTGAGTAGTATAGGTCTAAAAAAAATTTTTAGGGTGGCATTTTTAAACACGATATCGTACGGCCACCAGTTTGGGGGTTTAGACATACATTTCTGTACAGATTTCATGTTACTAACGTTTGACCGATTTACTGCTATCTCTGCTTATGAATACCGCGTTGTGCAGCACAGTTATGGATACGATGATGTATCCTACTTGATAAAATTACGTGCGTGCATATGTGCGTATGCGTGTGCGCATGATTGTAAGTATGTGCATATATGCATGCATGCATATATGTAAGTATGAATGAATATATGTATGTATGTATGTATGTATGTATGTATGTATGTATGTATGTATGTATCTATTTATGTATCTATTTATGTATCTATGTATCTATTTATGTATCTATTTATATAATATCATGTATGTAATACTATGTATGTATATATGCGTGTAAATGTGTATGTAATAACATGTATATATGCATGTGTGTATATAGGTGTGTATGTGTGTATTTATGTATGTATGTATGTATGTATGTATGTATGTATGTATGTATGTATGTATGTATGTATGTATGTATGTATGTGTGTGTATGTATGTATGTATGTATGTATGTGTGTGTATGTATGTGTATATGTAAGTATGTATGTATGTATGTATGTATATGCGTATGTATGTGTTTATGCGTGTGTATATGTGTTATGCAAGTGTGTGTGTTTATGCGTGTGCACGTGTTTCATCGTGTGTGTTTATGTGGACGTAAAATACGTATTACATTAACCGATCGGAGAAGAATCAAATAGTAAAGACAGATCATTGGTTCATTGACTTAAACTGTATAGTAAGACGTTTATGTGAATCAGGTGAACATAACATTGAAACGCTAACCTAATATCTAACAGCGCCTGTCCTACATACCTGTCGAAATCCTGAAGACTCGCTCAAGCCGCCGCCAGGGGACACTGCTGTAGCCTAACCGTGGCGTATAAAATGACTACGGCGTCGCCATCTACTGAGAGCTTAAGGATGTGTATGTTCGTCGATGGAAAGCATATGATTAATCTGCAGTCACTCTGACTGAGCCACCTGTTGCAGTCATTGTCGTCGTCGACACTGTGCAGCCGCAGTGCCCCGTGGTTGAGCGGTGGCCTCAGTCGGCCGTTTCCTGATCTGCCTGTCTTGCGCTATCCACTGCCAGATGATGGAATTCTACAACTCGTTTAGTTCGTCTTTCAAGCAATTCGACGTGTTATTTCGTAAGGCCTTCGTTGGCGATACCCGATGTTCACCGATTACTTCATGATCTATCAACTTTAAAAGCGAGTTTCTCTTCCTCGCTTGTATAAGTCACATCACCCGTAGAGTTACTTGTACTATGGTCGCTGTATTACAACACCTCTCTTACACACACCTCTCTAGCATACACCTCTCTTACACACCCACCACTCTTACACACACCTCTCTAGCATACACCTCTCTTACACACACCTCTCTACATACACCTCTCTTACACACACCTCTCTTACATACACCTCTCTTACACACACCTCTCTAGCATACACCTCTCTTACACACACCTCTCTTACATACACCTCTCTTACACACACCTCTCTAGCATACACCTCTCTTACACACACCTCTCTTACACACACTCTACACACACCTCTCTTACACACACCTCTCTAGCATACACCTGTCTTACATACACCTCTCTTACACACACCTCTCTAGCATACACCTCTCTTACACACACCTCTCTTACACACACCTCTCTTACACACACCTCTCTACATACACCTGTCTTACACACACCTCTCTAGCATACACCTGTCTTACACACACCTCTCTAGCATACACCTGTCTTACACACACCTCTCTACATACAGTTACACACACCTCTCTTACACACACCTCTCTTACACACACCTCTCTACATACACCTTCTTAAAATCACAAAACCTTCTCTTACACACACCTCTCTTACATACACCTCTCTTACATACACCTCTCTTACACACACCTCTCTAGCACACACCTCTCTTACACACACCTCTCTAGCATACACCTGTCTTACACACACCTCCTTCTTACACACACCTCTCTTACACACACCTCTCTAGCATACACCTCTCTTACACACACCTCTCTTAGCACACACCTCTCTTACACACACCTTCTTAACACACTTAACACTCTCTTACAACACCTCTCTACATAATACACACCTCTCTAGCATACTAACACACCTCTCTTACATACACCTCTCTAGCATACACCTGTCTTACATACACCTCTCTTACACACACCTCTCTAGCACACACCTCTCTTACACACACCTCTCTTATATATATCTCTCTTACATACACCTTCCTTACTTACCCCTCTCTTACATAGACCTCTCGCACACTCACCGATTATTTGCGTATTAATAACTGTAGGATTTAAAAGGTTCATGCCAGAAGCATGCATTGCATATAAACACACTATATGCAACGTATGCTTATATACAACACTTTATGTAACGTGTGCATATAAACACACTATGTAACGTATGCATATAAACACACCTTACGTAACGTATGCATATAAACACACTTTATGTAACTTGTGCATATAAACATACATTATGTAACTTGTGCATAAAACACACTTTAGGTAACTTGTGCATATAAACACACTTTATGTAACGTGTGCATATAAACACACTTTATGTAACGTGTGCGTATAAACACACTTTCTGTAACTTGTGAATATAAACACACTTTATGTAACGTGTACATATAAACATACTTTATGTAACGTGTGCATATAAACACAGTTTATTTAACGTGTGTATATAAACACACATTATATAACATGTGCAACTGCAAGTTACGTTTAGAGGTTCCACCTGTCCACCGGAAGTGGTGGCTGAAAGTCAGAAGCACTTAAGCAACCGTCGCCTACATATATAAGAACTGCGCGAAGACAACACTACGGAGCCAGATTTTATATAGTAGACATTATAAATTTGTTGATTAATAAATCATGTGTAGACGTGTTCAAAATAATAAAAAGTTAAATTGAATTACAACGATTTATATAACCAATGAAAGTAATGTAAGTTGTCGGCCTACGTTATTCCGTCCTCAATAACAATCATAAAGTAATGACGCGTAAATTCGTAAGCGCTCCGCCGGCGAATTTGTCTTTGCTTCGCAGGGAACTGCGTAGGTGAATATTTTCCTGCCAAACTCATAAATACAATTAATAGTCATTCCGAATGCGGTATCGGAAAATGTAATTACTCGATGTAGCTGTTCGAAAATAATCCGCACAGGAATCTGCTAGGAAATTCCCAAATGTAAAATCGCTCAGAAAGACGTTTTCCCCAGTACCCATACCCTATCAGTCATTCAGTGGCGTTAAAAATGCTTTCATTGGTTATAAACCGTTGTAATTTAATTTCAATTTTTATTTATAACACGCATAAATTATTTGTTTACCTATATAATGCTTATCATGTAAAATAATAAATGCAGTGTTCTATCTTACCGATTTAGGCATCAAGCTACATTTTCTTTTCAGTTTGTGTTTTAAATGAGTAGGTTTTTGTCATTATAATCAGTATACATTATAAGATATAACATGCATCAACTGCGTTTCAGTTCCCCTCTTAATAATACGATCACTGGTAGTTTTCAAGTGCAGCACCAAGTAACTTCTCTACACTCGTGCCGTGGTATCGCGACATTTCGGTGCATATACATCAAGTTACCTAATTGGTTACCGACCGCATACGAATATCCTACTTCGCGGACGGGCGGTACTCTAGAATCAAAGCGTTTTAATGACATGTGTTAATGACACATCTAAATCAGCGTTATGTCATTTTTGTTCCATCCCCCTCGAGTGAGTTATTACATTGATCACCATTACAGCCGCGAGTCCTTCACTCAAGTTACGTCTGAAGAAACCGTTCTGATATTCTCCGACTGTAACAGTTTTAGAACAACGAGGTCAAGGTCATTCACGAAGAATTTTGGTGCCGCTCTTATAGAATAATATAGAATAATATATTTGTATACATGCAATAACCTTTCCTGTATGTAATACATCAGTCTAATCATAGCTCCTTATATGACTAACTTCTGTATACAGAATACATCAGTTTAATAATAGCGTATAAAAGTTGTATATGCCTGTACTGATATATATATATATATATATATATATATATATATATATATATATATATATATATATATATATATATTGTATATATTGCATAGATTTCATCATCTTATGCAACCATAGTGTCCGGTGGTTGGGCGAAGGTTTCCCAGCACGGTAGTTCCACATCTGCCTATCTTGTGCTGTCCTTTGTCAGATAGTGCCCTTTCAATACTCTTCTAGTTCGTCGCGCTGGTCTTCCTCTAGATCGTTTCCCTTCGTAGGGTTTCCAGGTGGAGATACGTGATGTCCATTAATATTCTCGTATTCTGCCACGGTCCACTTCCGTTATATATATATATATATATATATATATATATATATATATATATATATATATATTACACGTAGTGTAAGAGCGTGCGTGCGTGCGTGCGTGTGTGCGTGCGTGCGTGTGCATGCGTATGTGTGTTTGTGTGTTCGTGTGTGCGTGTGCGTGTGCGTGTGTGTGTGTGTGTGTGCGTGTGCGTGTTATGTGCGTGTGTATGTGGGTGTGTGTGTGTGTGTGTGTGGGTGTGGGTGTGGGTGTACGTGTATGTGTACGTGTACGTGTGATGTGCATGTGTATGTGCATGTGAGTGTGCATGTGTATGTGCATGTGTATGTGTACTTGTGTGAGGAGTTCACGTGGACTGAACTCGCCGCGATATCACATTCTCGTTGTGTGAGTTGTGAACGAATATGATTTGGTTTTAATTCAAACCGGTAGAACGGACAAGGCCAACAGTATAACTTTTTACTATTAACAATTGTAACAAACGCATGTGCTGAAACATACTGCTTTTAGTCAATTTGTTTTGTTGCTATTCTTTGACTTCGTGTTGATGGTAATTATTAAACATCGTACAAACAGCCGTATACATTATTACATATTGCTATCGTCTCGCCAACGATGCCGTGTGCTGAATATATTATGGTCGTCTTAGGGTGCATTCACATTAGGTTCGATTTATTATTTCAGTACTGCGTCAACCTCGTCAGGTTGAAGGTTATTGTGTAGGCGCAATGCAAATAACACAACGTATAAAAACGCAATAAACACCTTAACAAAAAACAATAAATCCATTTCAATGGTTCTTCCGTTCACACCGCAGTAAGAGGAGAGTTCACAGACCTGCAACACGTCGATAGAAGATTGTTGCAATCTACCATGATTCTTGACAAAATGGCATATTATAGGAACTAGTTGTGACATACTGTTGTATAAACTAAATGGTTTTGTTACTCAGGAAGAATGAGACACTGGGCAATGTTTTGACACACGAATTTTCTCGGCATCAAGCCAGGATCCGCCCTATCGATCACTTCGGTATTATTTCCATTTCGCGTATGTTAATGTAGGTATATGGATCTCGGTGTAAGGAGCAGTATTTAAATTGGTATCTAGCTAGTCCATAGCGTACACATTTCATGATGTTATGAGAGATTATTAGTACACTGCTTTCGACGATTAGCTGTGATGTTTCTAACGTGTGTATTTCAATGATACGTCTAGAGTATATTATTTAGCCATCGGAACCTAGGGGACTGAGGTTCTGTCACTTTCTTATATTAAAACGGTATACGGATGGATATCGACTAGTATGATTAGTAACAGATTAAAGTGATGATATGTTTAGTGCACTGTCTTTTCAAACACTCATAGCAAATGAATGAAACAGAATAATTTCCCACAATCTTTGCTTAATCGTTGTCTAGGGTACCTTAAATATATTGCCGTAACCATAAACCTGATTGCACATGCATCTTGTCTATAATGCTACACTGTGTTATGTTGATAATGACATACCAACTGCATGTTTTTGTCGTTCTGTATACGGTCAACCACTGGTTTATTTACACGGTGGAATACTATTTACACATTTCACCTGTTCGGTCACACTAAGTCTGGCAACATGCGTGTCGTGTCGTGTCGTAACTAATCAACCACACGTGTGCATGTCCGATGAACTTCATTAGTAAATGCACCAGGTGTACCGGCCTGTGGCATCATATAAAACGACGTTTTTAATGAGCGACACTATGTGAAGTTTGCCATCAGCATTTGCCGTTCGTTTTATTGGCACGGCGCACCCAATGTGTCCCACCAGTCGGCCTTCTAACTGCGCGTGCGTGTCGTTATGTCGGGACTAATGCTGTTGATATCACGGCGGATGTCCCGCGCAAATGACCTTTCCGGCGACCCTCTTTAATCAACTTTCGAACTCCCCGCCATGGTTTACGCAGATTGGCGGCACCCGTGTAACCTTCTAGATGGTGCCAGAAGATTTAGAAACGGATCTACTGGAGGCAAGCGGGCTGCTGCATACCACGATGGGAAGCGGAACGGTAAAAGGTCCACTTGATGTGAAGCACGGCCGCCATATTGCTCTCCCTGTTGTTATGTATAATAAATATGTATTAATCCATACTTCTAAACTCAGACATTGTCGGGTATATTCTTATAATTCCATGCGTATAATCGGATTTCTACGTTATTCTCGTGGTAATTTAATTTGAATTTCCTCCAGACGTGACATTCCAAGTATAACGCATAATCCATGCACGTAAATGGTACTCCGACTTCTATTATCGACGATTTGGGAAAACAAGATGGCGGCGAATGGCTCCACTTCATCCATTGCACTTCCTATCCATATATGAAATTGACCAGCGATCGTCTGCCGCTTGCATCGAAACCAACACAACATGACGGCGGCCGTGCGAGAAATCATTGACTGTAGCGCAGCGAATACATTAATCAAACTGCTGATTTTTAATGCAGACGTCGTGTATGCAAACCGTCCACAGTAGTAATTCTGCCTTGCTGATCGTGTATATGAAAGTATTCCCTCGGGGTCTTGACTCAGCCGACCAATCTATAGTGGTTATTTCCAGAGTAAATCTGACACGATTGTGCAGGTTTCTCGTCTTAATATTATATGTTTTATTTATGTTATCTTATGTTACACCTACATTGCAGTATTGCTTCGTGATTAGTTTGTAAATACCCCTGAATCTATTTCATAGAGTTATCGTCCTGATGGCCACAAACCAATTATATTTACGAGTAGGTACGAGCATGTGACACACGTGGCTTGCAAGGACTATCAAAGACACGTAGGATCTTGTGCAGTGTGTTTCGGCTAACCAGCAGGTCGTCGTGGTTTGGCGGCGTCTTATTTCGCAGCTATTACGTATTCCCTATCAAATCGTGATGGAGAAATATGCCAAGCTAACACTGAACCAAGCTAACACTGAACCAAGCTAACACTGAACCAAGCTAACACTGAACCAAGCTAACACTGAACCAAGCTAACACTGAACCAAGCTAACACTGAACCAAGCTAACACTGAACCAAGCTAACACTGAACCAAGCTAACACTGAACCAAGCTAACACTGAACCAAGCTAACACTGAACCAAGCTAACACTGAACCAAGCTAACACTTAACCAAGCTAACATTGAACCAAGCTAACACTGAACCAAAGTAACACTAAACCAAGCTAACACTGAACCAAGCTAACACTTAACCAAGCTAACACTAAACCAAGCTAACACTTAACCAAGCTAACACTTAACCAAGCTAACACTGAACCAAGCTAACACTGAACCAAGCTAATACTGAACCAAGCTAACATTGAACCAAGCTAACACTGAACCAAGCTAATACTGAACCAAGCTAACATTGAACCAAGCTAACGCTGAACCAAGCTAACGCTGAACCAAGCTAACGCTGAACAAAGCTAACACTGAACCAAGGTAACGCTGAACCAAGCTAACGCTGAACCAAGCTAACACTGAACCAAGCTAACACTGAACCAAGCTAACATTCAACCAAGCTAACACTGAACCAAGCTAACGCTGAACCAAGCTAACGCTGAACCAAGGTAACGCTGAACCAAGCTAACACTGAACCAAGCTAACGCTGAACCAAGCTAACACTGAACCAAGCTAACACTGAACCAAGCTAACACCGAACCAAGCTAACACTGAACCAAGCTGACACCGAACCAAGCTAACACCGAACCAACCTAACACCGAACCAAGCTAACACCGAACCAAGCTAACACTGAACCAAGCTAACACCGAACCAAGTTAACACCGAACCAAGCTAAGAATGAACCAAGCTAACACTGAACCAAGCTAACACTGAACCAAGCTAACACTGAACCAAGCTAACACTTAACCAAGCTAACATTGAACCAAGCTAACACTGAACCAAAGTAACACTAAACCAAGCTAACACTGAACCAAGCTAACACTTAACCAAGCTAACACTAAACCAAGATAACACTTAACCAAGCTAACACTTAACCAAGCTAACACTGAACCAAGCTAACACTGAACCAAGCTAATACTGAACCAAGCTAACATTGAACCAAGCTAACACTGAACCAAGCTAATACTGAACCAAGCTAACATTGAACCAAGCTAACGCTGAACCAAGCTAACGCTGAACCAAGCTAACGCTGAACCAAGCTAACACTGAACCAAGCTAACACTGAACCAAGCTAACACTGAACCAAGCTAACGCTGAACCAAGCTAACACTGAACCAAGCTAACACTGAACCAAGCTAACGCTGAACCAAGCTAACACTGAACCAAGCTAACACTGAACCAAGGTAACGCTGAACCAAGCTAACACTGAACCAAGCTAACGCTGAACCAAGCTAACACTGAACCAAGCTAACACTGAACCAAGCTAACACCGAACCAAGCTAACACTGAACCAAGCTGACACCGAACCAAGCTAACACCGAACCAAGCTAACACCGAACCAACCTAACACCGAACCAAGCTAACACTGAACCAAGCTAACACCGAACCAAGTTAACACCGAACCAAGCTAACACCGAACCAAGCTGACACTGAACAAAGCTAACACTGAACCAAGCTAACACTGAACCAAGCTAACACTGAACCAAGCTAACACTGAACCAAGCTAACACCGAACCAAGCTAACACTGAACCAAGCTAACACTGAACCAAGCTAACACCGAACCAAGCTAACACTGAACCAAGCTAACACTGAACCAAGCTAACACTGAACCAAGCTGACACTGAACCAAGCTGACACTGAACCAAGCTAACACCGAACCAAGCTAACACCGAACCAAGCTAACACTGAACCAAGTTAACACCGAACCAAGCTAACACCGAACCAAGCTGACACTGAACCAAGCTAACACTGAACCAAGCTAACACTGAACCAAGCTAACACTAAACCAAGGTAACACTGAACCAAGCTAACACTGAACCAAGCTAACACCGAACCAAGCTAACACTGAACCAAGTTAACACTGAACCATGCTAACACCGAACCAAGCTATCACCGAACCAAGCTAACCCCGAACCAAGCTAACACCGAACCAAGCTAACACCGAACCAAGCTAACACCGAACCAAGCTAACACCGAACCAAGCTAACACCGAACCAAGCTAACACCGAACCAAGCTAACACCGAACCAAGTTAACACCGAACCAAGTTAACACCGAACCAAGCTAATACTGAACCAAGCTAACATTGAACCAAGCTAACACTGAACCAAGCTAATACTGAACCAAGCTAACATTGAACCAAGCTAACGCTGAACCAAGCTAACGCTGAACCAAGGTAACGCTGAACCAAGCTAACACTGAACCAAGCTAACACTAAACCAAGCTAACACTGAACCAAGCTAACACTGAACCAAGCTAACACCGAACCAAGCTAACACCGAACCAAGCTAACACTGAACCAAGTTAACACCGAACCAACCTAACACTGAACCAAGCTAACACCGAACCAAGCTAACACCGAACCAAGCTAACACTGAACCAATCTAACACTGAACCAAGCTAACACTGAACCAAGCTAACACTGAACCAAGCTAACACTGAACCAAGCTAACACTGAACCAAGCTAACACTGAACCAAGCTAACACTGAACCAAGCTAACACTGAACCAAGCTAACACTAAACCAAGCTAACACTGAACCAAGCTAACACTGAACCAAGCTAACACTGAACCAAGCTTACACTGAACCAAGCTAACAATAAACCAAGCTAACACTGAACCAAGCTAACACCGAACCAAGCTATCACCGAACCAAGATAACCCCGAACCAAGCTAACACTGAACCAAGCTAACACTGAACCAAGCTAACACTGAACCAAGCTAACACCGAACCAAGCTATCACCGAACCAAGCTAACACCGAACCAAGCTAACACCGAACCAAGCTAACACTGAACCAAGCTAACACTGAACCAAGCTAACACCGAACCAAGCTAACACCGAACCAAGCTAACCCCTGAACCAAGCTAACCCCGAACCAAGCTAACCCCTGAACCAAGCTAACACCGAACCAAGCTAACACGAACCAAGGTAACACCGAACCAAGCTAACACCGAACCAAGCAAACCCGAACCAAGCTAACGCCGAACCAAGCTAACGCCGAACCAAGCTAACACCGAACCAAGCTAACACCGAACCAAGCTAACACCGAACCAAGCTAACCCCGAACCAAGCTAACACCGAACCAAGCTAACACCGAACCAAGCTAACACCGAACCAAGCTAACACCGAACCAAGCTAACACCGAACCAAGCTAACACCGAACCAAGCTAACACCGAACCAAGCTAACACCGAACCAAGCTAACACCGAACCAAGCTAACACCGAACCAAGCTAACACCGAACCAAGCTAACACCGAACCAAGCTAACACCGAACCAAGCTAACACCGAACCAAGCTAACACTGAACCAAGCTAACACTGAACCAAGCTAACACCGAACCAAGCTAACACTGAACCAAGCTAACACTGAACCAAGCTAACACCGAACCAAGCTAACACTGAACCAAGCTAACACTGAACCAAGCTAACACTGAACCAAGCTAACACTGAACCAAGCTAACACTGAACCAAGCTAACACCGAACCAAGCTAACACCGAACCAAGCTAACACTGAACCAAGTTAACACCGAACCAAGCTAACACCGAACCAAGCTAACACTGAACCAAGCTAACACTGAACCAAGCTAACACTGAACCAAGCTAACACTAAACCAAGCTAACACTGAACCAAGCTAACACTGAACCAAGCTAACACCGAACCAAGCTAACACTGAACCAAGCTAACACTGAACCAAGCTAACACCGAACCAAGCTAACACCGAACCAAGCTAACCGAACCAGCCACCGAACCAAGTAACACCGAACCAAGCTAACACCGAACCAAGCTAACACCGAACCAAGCTAACACCGAACCAAGCTAACACCGAACCAAGCTAACACCGAACCAAGTTAACACCGAACCAAGCTAACACCGAACCAAGCTAACACCGAACCAAGCTAACACCGAACCAAGCTAACACCGAACCAAGCTAACACCGAACCAAGCTATCACCGAACCAAGCTAACCCCGAACCAAGCTAACACCGAACCAAGCTAACACTGAACCAAGCTAACACTGAACCAAGCTAACACTGAACCAAGCTAACACTAAACCAAGGTAACACTGAACCAAGCTAACACCGAACCAAGCTAACACCGAACCAAGCTAACACTGAACCAAGCTAACACTGAACCAAGCTAACACCGAACCAAGCTAACACCGAACCAAGCTAACACCGAACCAAGTTAACACCGAACCAAGTTAACACCGAACCAAGCTAACACCGAACCAAGCTAACACCGAACCAAGCTAACACCGAACCAAGCTAACACCGAACCAAGCTAACACCGAACCAAGCTAACACCGAACCAAGCTATCACCGAACCAAGCTAACCCCGAACCAAGCTAACACCGAACCAAGCTAACACTGAACCAAGCTAACACTGAACCAAGCTAACACTGAACCAAGCTAACACTAAACCAAGGTAACACTGAACCAAGCTAACACTGAACCAAGCTAACACCGAACCAAGCTAACACCGAACCAAGCTAACACTGAACCAAGCTAACACTGAACCAAGCTAACACTGAACCAAGCTAACACTGAACCAAGCTAACACTGAACCAAGCTAACACTGAACCAAGCTAACCTGAACCAAGCTAACGCTGAACCAAGCTAACACTGAACCAAGCTAACACTGAACCAAGCTAACACTAAACCAAGCTAACACTGAACCAAGCTAACACTGAACCAAGCTAACACCGAACCAAGCTAACACCGAACCAAGCTAACACTGAACCAAGTTAACACCGAACCAAGCTAACACTGAACCAAGCTAACACCGAACCAAGCTAACACCGAACCAAGCTAACACTGAACCAAGCTAACACTGAACCAAGCTAACACTGAACCAAGCTAACACTGAACCAATCTAACACTGAACCAAGCTAACACTGAACCAAGCTAACACTGAACCAAGCTAACACTGAACCAAGCTAACACTGAACCAAGCTAACACTGAACCAAGCTAACACTAAACCAAGCTAACACTGAACCAAGCTAACACTGAACCAAGCTAACACTGAACCAAGCTAACACTGAACCAAGCTAACACTGAACCAAGCTAACACCGAACCAAGCTATCACCGAACCAAGCTAACCCCGAACCAAGCTAACACCGAACCAAGCTAACACTGAACCAAGCTAACACTGAACCAAGCTAACACCGAACCAAGCTATCACCGAACCAAGCTAACCCCGAACCAAGCTAACACCGAACCAAGCTAACACCGAACCAAGCTAACACCGAACCAAGCTAACACCGAACCAAGCTAACACCGAACCAAGCTAACACCGAACCAAGCTAACACCGAACCAAGCTAACACCGAACCAAGCTAACACCGAACCAAGCTAACACCGAACCAAGCTAACACCGAACCAAGCTAACACCGAACCAAGCTAACGCCGAACCAAGCTAACGCCGAACCAAGCTAACACCGAACCAAGCTAACACCGAACCAAGCTAACACCGAACCAAGTTAACACCGATCCAAGCTAACACCAAACCAAGCTAACACCGAACCAAGCTAACACCGAACCAAGCTAACACCGAGCCAAGCTAACACCGAACCAAGCTAACACCGAACCAAGCTAACACCGAACCAAGCTATCACCGAACCAAGCTAACCACGAACCAAGCTAACACCGAACCAAGCTAAAAAAAAAAAAAAAAAAAAAAAAAAAAAAAAAAAAAAAAAAAAAAAAAAAAAAAAAAAAAAAAAAAAAAAAAAAAAAAAAAAAAAAAAAAAAAAAAAAAAAAAAAAAAAAAAAAAAAAAAAAAAAAAAAAAAAAAAAAAAAAAAAAAAAAAAAACAACCGAACCAAGCTAACACGAACCAAGTAACCCCAAACCCAAAGCTAACCCCGAACCAAGCAAACCCCGAACCAAGCTAACCCGAACCAAGCTAACCCCGAACCAAGCTAACCCCAAACCCAAGCTAACCCCGAACCAAGCTAACCCCGAACCAAGCTAACACGAACCAAGCTAACACCGAACCAAGTAACCCCGAACCAAGTAACCCCGAACCAAGTAACACCGAACCAAGTAACCCCGAACCAAGCTAACCCCGAACCAAGCTAACCCCGAACCAAGCTACCCCGAACCAAGCTCCCCCGAACCAAGCAAACACCGAACCAAGCAAACCCCCGAACCAAGCAAACACGAACCAAGTAACACGAACCAAGCTAACACAACCAAGTAACACTGAACCAAGCTAACACAACCAAGCTAACACGAACCAAGCTAACACAACCAAGTAACACAACCAAGCTAACCGAACCAAGCTAACCCGAACCAAGCTAACCCGAACCAAGTTAACCCCAAACCCAAAGTAACACCGAACCAAGAAACACCGAACCAAGCTAACCCGAACCAAGCTAACACCGAACCAAGCTAACACCGAACCAAGCTAACACCAAACCAAGCAAACCCGAACCAAGCAAACCCGAACCAAGCTAACCCAAACCCAAGTAACACAAACCCAAACTAACACTGAACCAAGTAACACGAACCAACTAACACAAACCCAAGTAACACAACCAAGCTAACACGAACCAAGCAAACACGAACCAACTAACCCGAACCAAGCTAACCCCAAACCAAAGCTAAATGAACCAAGCTAACATGAACCAAGCTAACACTAACCAAGTAAACTGAACCAAGCTAACAGAACCAAGCTAACAGAACCAAGCTAACCTGAACCAAGCTAACCTGAACCAAGTAACCGAACCAAGCTAACACGAACCAAGCTAACACAAACCAAGCTAACACGAACCAAGCTAACACGAACCAAGCTAACACCAAACCAAGCTAACACCGAACCAAGCTAACACGAACCAAGTAACCCCGAACCAACTAACACGAACCAAGCTAAAACCCAACTGAACCAAGCTAACACGAACCAAGCTAACACTAACCAAGTAACACAAACCAAGCAAACACGAACCAAAAATAACCCCCAAAACCAAGTAACACGAACCAAGCTAACACTGAACCAAGCTAACACGAACCAAGCTAACACGAACCAAGCTAACACTGAACCAAGCTAAACTGAACCAAGCTAACATAAACCAAGCTAACACTGAACCAAGCTAAACTGAACCAAGCTAACATGAACCAAGCTAACCTGAACCAAGCAAACCCTAACCAAGTAACCTGAACCAAGCTAACCCCGAACCAAGCTACCCCAACCAAGAAAACCCCCGAACCAAGCTAACCCCGAACCAAGCTAACACGAACCAAGCTAACACGAACCAAGCTAACCCCGAACCAAGTACACCGAACCAACAAACCCCCGAACCAAGCTAACACCGAACCAAGCTAACACCGAACCAAGCTAACCCCGAACCAAGCTAACCCGAACCAAGCTAACCCCAAACCAAGTCCCCGAACCAACTAACCCCGAACCAAGCTAACCCCGAACCAAGCTAACCCCGAACCAAGTAACCCCGAACCAAGCTAACCCCGAACCAAGCTAACCCCAACCAAGCTAACCCGAACCAAGCTAACCCGAACCAAGCTAACCCCAAACCCAAGCTAACCCCGAACCAAGCTAACAAACCAAGTAACCCCAAACCAAGCTAACACCAACCAAGCAAACACCGAACCAAGTAACCCGAACCAAGCTAACACCAAACCAAGCTAACCCCGAACCAAGCTAACACCGAACCAAGCTAACACCGAACCAAGCTATCACCGAACCAAGCTAACACCGAACCAAGCTAACACCGAACCAAGCTAACACCGAACCAAGCTAACACCGAACCAAGCTAACACCGAACCAAGCTAACACCGAACCAAGCTAACACCGAACCAAGCTAACACCGAACCAAGCTAACACCGAACCAAGTAACACGAACCAAGCTAACACGAACCAAGCTAACACGAACCAAACACGAACCAAGCTAACACGAACCAAGCTAACACCGAACCAAGCTAACACGAACCAAGCTAACACTGAACCAAGTAACACCGAACCAAGCTAACACTGAACCAAGCTAACCTGAACCAAGCTAACACCGAACCAAGCTAACACCGAACCAAGCTAACACCGAACCAAGCTAACACCGAACCAAGCTAACACCGAACCAAGCTATCACCGAACCAAGCTAACCACGAACCAAGCTAACACCGAACCCAGCTAACACCGAACCAAGCTAACACCGAACCAAGCTAACACCGAACCAAGCTAACACCGAACCAAGCTAATACCGAACCAAGCAAACACCGAACCAAGCTAACACCGAACCAAGCTGACACTGAACCAAGCTAACACTGAACCAAGCTAACACTGAACCAAGCTAACACTGAACCAAGCTAACACCGAACCAAGCTAACACCGAACCAAGCTAACACTGAACCAAGCTAAACCCCCAAAACCAAGCTAACACCCCCCAAAAGCTAACACGAACCAAGCTAACACTGAACCAAGCTAACACTGAACCAAGCTGACACTGAACCAAGCTGACACTGAACCAAGCTAACACCGAACCAAGCTAACACCGAACCAAGCTAACACTGAACCAAGTTAACACCGAACCAAGCTAACACCGAACCAAGCTAACACTGAACCAAGCTAACACTGAACCAAGCTAACACTGAACCAAGCTAACACTAAACCAAGGTAACACTGAACCAAGCTAACACTGAACCAAGCTAACACCGAACCAAGCTAACACTGAACCAAGTTAACACTGAACCATGCTAACACCGAACCAAGCTATCACCGAACCAAGCTAACACCGAACCAAGCTAACACTGAACCAAGCTAACACTGAACCAAGCTAACACTGAACCAAGCTGACACTGAACCAAGCTGACACTGAACCAAGCTAACACCGAACCAAGCTAACACCGAACCAAGCTAACACTGAACCAAGTTAACACCGAACCAAGCTAACACCGAACCAAGCTGACACTGAACCAAGCTAACACTGAACCAAGCTAACACTGAACCAAGCTAACACTAAACCAAGGTAACACTGAACCAAGCTAACACTGAACCAAGCTAACACCGAACCAAGCTAACACTGAACCAAGTTAACACTGAACCATGCTAACACCGAACCAAGCTATCACCGAACCAAGCTAACCCCGAACCAAGCTAACACCGAACCAAGCTAACACCGAACCAAGCTAACACCGAACCAAGTAACACCGAACCAAGCTAACACCGAACCAAGCTAACACCGAACCAAGTTAACACCGAACCAAGAACACCGAACCAAGCTAACCCCGAACCAAGCTAACCCCGAACCAAGCTAAAAAACCGAACCAAAAGCTAACACCGAACCAAGCTATCACCGAACCAAGCTAACCCCGAACCAAGCTAACACCGAACCAAGCTAACACTGAACCAAGCTACACGAACCAAGCTAACACGAACCAAGCAAAACACTAAAACCAAGTAACACTGAACCAAGCTAACACCGAACCAAGCTAACACCCCGAACCAAAAGCTAACACTGAACCAAGCTAACGCTGAACCAAGCTAACCCGAACCAAGCTAACCCCGAACCAAGCTAACACCGAACCAAGTTAACACCGAACCAAGTTAACACCGAACCAAGCTAACCCCGAACCAAGCTAACACCGAACCAAGCTAACACCGAACCAAGCTAACACCGAACCAAGCTAACACCGAACCAAGCTACCCCGAACCAAGCAAACCCCCGAACCAAGCTAACACCGAACCAAGCTAACACTGAACCAAGCTAACACTGAACCAAGCTAACACTGAACCAAGCTAACAAAAAACCCAAAGGGTAACACGAACCAAGCTAACACTGAACCAAGCTAACACGAACCAAGCTAACACCGAACCAAGCTAACACCGAACCAAGCTAACACGAACCAAGAACACCGAACCAAGCTAACACCGAACCAAGCTGACACTGAACCAAGCTAACACTGAACCAAGCTAACACTGAACCAAGCTAACACTGAACCAAGCTAACACTAAACCAAGGTAACACTGAACCAAGCTAACACGAACCAAGCTAACACCGAACCAAGCTAACACTGAACCAAGAACACTGAACCATGCTAACACCGAACCAAGCTATCACCGAACCAAGCTAACCCCGAACCAAGCTAACACCGAACCAAGCTAACACCGAACCAAGCTAACACCGAACCAAGCTAACACCGAACCAAGTAACACCGAACCAAGCTAACACCGAACCAAGCTAACACCGAACCAAGTAACACCGAACCAAGTTAACACCGAACCAAGTAACACCGAACCAAGCAAACACCGAACCAAGCTAACCCGAACCAAGCTAACACCGAACCAAGCAAACACCGAACCAAGCTAACCCGAACCAAGCAAACCCCCGAACCAAGCTAACACCGAACCAAGCTAACACCGAACCAAGTAACACCGAACCAAGTTAACACCGATCCAAGCTAACACCAAACCAAGCTAACACCGAACCAAGCTAACACCGAACCAAGCTAACACCGAGCCAAGCTAACACCGAACCAAGCTAACACCGAACCAAGCTATCACCGAACCAAGCTAACCACGAACCAAGCTAACACCGAACCCAGCTAACACCGAACCAAGCTAACACCGAACCAAGCTAACACCGAACCAAGCTAACACCGAACCAAGCTAATACCGAACCAAGCAAACACCGAACCAAGCTAACACCGAACCAAGCTAACACCGAACCAAGCTAACACAGAACCAAGCTAACACGAACCAAGCTAACACAGAACCAAGCTAACACCGAACCAAGCTAATACCGAACCAAGCTAACACCGAACCAAGCTAACACCGAACCAAGCTAACACCGAACCAAGCTAACACCGAACCAAGCTAACACTGAACCAAGCTAACACTGAACCAAGCTAACACTGAACCAAGCTATCACTGAACCAAGCTAACACCGAACCAAGCTATCACTGAACCAAGCTAACACCGAACCAAGCTATCACTGAACCAAGCTGACACCGAACCAAGCTATCACTGAACCAAGCTAACACCGAACCAAGCTAACACCGAGCCAAGCTAACACCGAATCAAGCTAACACTGAACCAAGCTAACACTGAACCAAAGTAACACCGAACCAAGCTAACACTGAACCAAGGTATTGCGAAGAGGTGCATTAACGAATGGATTGCGGAACGGATTGCCCGCGGACATTCCTTTATCAATATGATATTTTAGTATTGTATGTCTTATTTAATGGTTTAATTGTGTACTTTTGGATAAATAGGCATTTTACTTTATTTTATGACGCATCGGTTGGTTATGCTTAATACATTATAATACAGGATAATTATTTTATTATCGTCGTCATTGTTATTGTTGGTGTTATTATTATTATTTATCATAACGGCTTACGTTTCTCACATGGCTTACGTCGCCACCACCTTTGCCGATTCCAGCGTGATCAATTTTGCAACAACAAAATCATATATTTACAATATTCATAATGAAATAAATTATATTATCTCATTAATGATGTAAAATGATTTATTGTAAAACATCTTATGAAAAATGTAATATAGGTTTAAGAGACGTGTTATGACAGATTGTATGTTATCTGAATTGTATCTGAACACAGTCACACGGCTGTGTACCACCAATGTAGAATTAATGGTACAGGGTCCGTGATTACCTGTATTACTAACGCATCAGCGTAACCTTTAAACATTGTAATTAATCATGCAACTTCCGCGTGCAGTGAAACCTTTTCGGAATACGTTAGACGACCTCCTACTGCTTGATCAACAACAGGCATGGAGCTATAATGGTCTCAAGATCAATCCTGAAAAAGGACAAACATATTAGTTTTCATTCAACCAATTATTAGACAACACCAGCATCTTTGCAAGAGAAGGAGATGTGTTAGAGACGGTTGAAGATTACAAGTACCCTGGTTCTGGGTCTGCACAATAGACCAAACATCAAGACTAGGAAGGCAATAGCCCGGAGAGCACTCAACCATCTAAACCTAATATGGACGTCTACATTAGTATGCCAAATCAAACAGCGACTGTATATCGCAACTGTAGAGACGATACTACTATATTATGGGTGTGAAACTTGGACTGTGACAAAATACACAACAAACAACTAGTCGGGTGTTCCACAATAATGCTTTGAGGCGTATTTAATATTCACTAGCAGAAATACCTGACCAACAGACTAGACGGTGTAATGACTATACGAATAAAATAAGAATACTACGACTGAGATTTGCCGAACATTTCTACGAAATGTCATCTAGAATTTTTTTATGGCAGCCAGCACATGGAATGGCCAAGAGAGGGAGACTAACAGCGACAGACACAGACTGCGTGAAGGGAAATGTAGGCCTACCAACGGAATACCTAAAGTCGGCAATGGTAGATTGAGAAGAATGGTGTAGGTTAGTTGAAGCCACAAATGTTGTTCGACCCCAGTGGCCAACATCAGCGGGTGAGTGAGTGAGGGAAGTGAGTGAGTGAGTGAGTGAGTGAGGGAGTGAGTGAGTGAGTGAGTGAGTGAGTGAGTGAGGGATGGAGGGAGTGAGTGAGTGATTGAGGGAGTGAGTGAGTGACTGAGTGAGGGAGTGAGTGAGTGATTGAGGGAGTGAGTGAGGGAGTGAGTGAGTGAGTGAGGGAGGGAGGGAGTGAGTGAGTGAGTGAGTGAGTGAGTGAGTGAGAGAGTGAGTGAGTGAGTGAGTGAGTGAGTGAGTGAGTGAATCTTAGGCCTACATTGCTTCAACGTGTTTCAGTCGCATTTGTCAATCCACTGTTGCGTTATGGGAGCCGCATTGGTTGGATTCCCGTCTGCAAACCACTAATTGGTTATCTGTCTATCATGTGCTAACTCGCAAGCTAAGAGAACCCACGGCATAACATCATATGACACACCAAACGAATATCATTCTAGCAAAACCACTGATCCTCATATGGATATTCTTCTACTTCTTGTGATATGAGCCCATTTTCTGACATTGACACCAACGGGAATCTAGATGATAGGATTCTACTTAGAGAGACCAAGCAGATGTGTCTGTTGCCGTGCATGAGTTCCATCGGCGTTCTTTTGACAGGCTACGTCCACGAAGTGGCCCATGTTTCTGCGTGATCTTCCAGCAGTGTTAGCGCGTTCGTTCCTAAATGTTGATTGTCATAAAACAAACTACTTGTGATTTTGATGTCCTGCCAAGCATTTATATTCTTGGATATTATATATATATATATATATATATATATATATATATATATATATATATATATATATGTGTGTGTTTGTGTGTGTGTGTGTGTGTGTGTGTGTGTGTGTGTGTGTGTGTGTGTGTGTGTGTGTGTGTGTGTGTGTGTGTGTGTGTGTGAGTGTGTGTGTGTGTAACGCGTCTATTGTGAAATAACGTCAACAAACCTCTAAGCAGCGTGTCCAGTAATTGGTGTCATTCTACCCCTGTTCACGTGCACGTATCTAGGTGCGACAGTTTTAGAGATAATCAGTAGAACGCGGATACGCAGTCGCATGTGGTCAAACAACAAACCGGCTATCTAGCGCGGGGTTTTGCCTGTAGGCACGTCCACGTGGAGATCCTTAACAAGGGACTATACTACTGTAGATGAAAGGCAGCCATGCTTATTGCGAATACGTGCGTCAGCTAAACTCATCGGACATGAGCAGGCTATTGCCATTCACGAAGAAGGAAGACAATAAATACAAAGGTCACAGCAACATCCGACAAGCTCTCAATAAGTCACAGCGCCGTGTGGTCAAAGGCAATACATGACAAGAGACAAGACTACAATACGTTACAGAGCTTGTGTGGTCGTCTGTTATGATCATCTTATTCCCCGTCGTCTGCTGCGTGACGTGGTGGCGGGAACGCTAGTGTCACGACATTACAGCTAATGGGTTTTTCAACATCGACCGATATATATATACCATCCTGTAATTAAGTACCCACGCAGCAATAAGAGTACGTGTTTTTCTGGCGTACACAAGTAATCACCTAACGTAATTCCCATTCAGAAAAGCATTGAATTACACGAGCTCTGTAATGATATGACATTTTATTATTTCTTTAAAAAACGTTTGTGCGTCAGGAGATCGTTTCACAGACATTCTTACGATTCTATAAACCAGATTGTGCTAACGTAAAACGAGTTCGCTCATCCCTAACTTGTGATCTTGTGTTTTGAACACTATTTAAATTAGGACGCAACATCGGGACCTTTCGCCGGCATGTCAAGGATACGTTTTAGTGGATTTGATGATACGGCGACGAGTGGTTCTGTTTTTTTAATAAAGATTTCTTAATCAGTCATTTGTGACTTTCTTAGCGTAAATTGATGTCTTCTATAATGTCGTGCAGCGTGTCCAGACTTCTCCTAACTTCTTCATTGGTGGTGTGCTCTCGACTGCATCGACAGTGAAAGATGTGCACGTTAACATGAAACGCCAGCGGGTATTGTCACTGATGTGTCATGGACATAGTGTCCCGGTAATAAAGCAATGAATGTTTACGTTTCGAAATTATGAGTTTTCATTAAGTGCTCTTTATCATAGTGGAACGGTCCCTGAAGTGATATGCGACCTGCATTATCGAGACGGGTATGAACCCATGCATTCAGTCCTATTCTGCACACGAGTCGAGCATAGCAAACGAATTTCACGATTGTGATAGAAATACAAACCTTATAATCCCACCTGTCAACATTTACTTAGCATTCCTCGTAAATAATCAAATATATTTATATTTTACTTATGCAAATAAAATAAATAAACAGGCCTATAAGTAAAATTACTTTGTTTTTCAAAGCATCGTTTCTAAAGGTTTGCACTAATAATATTGAAAACATTTGAACAACATTTAAGGCATACCTTAACACTTATTATCTGTAGAATGAAAACGTACCAAATTTGTTGTTTCAGATCACATATATGTATGAACAGATCACATATATGTATGAACAGATCACATATATGTATGAACAGATCACAAATATGTATGAACAGATCACATATATGTATTAACAGATCACATATATGTATGACCATATCACATATATGTATGAACAGATCACATATGTGTATGAACATATCACATATATGTATGAACAGATCACATATATGTATGAACAGATCACATATATGTATGAACATATCACATATATGTATGAACAGATCACATATATGTATGAACAGATCGCATATATGTATGAACAGATCACATATATGTATGAACAGATCACATATATGTATGAACATATCACATATAATGAACAGGTCACATATATGTATGAACAGATCACATATATGTATGAGCATGTCTCGGTTTGAAGACGCTACATTCACATATATATTATACTACACCCGTAGATTTGGATAGCTATGGCAACGATGCAATGCCATAAACGGAGACATTTCTACAAAAGTATATTTTATACACCCTTTACTTATTGATTTTTCATTGATGTTTACAACTATATAGAGGCAGAACAAGTTTAGAACGTTACAATATAAAGCATTAATTTTCAATCATAACTACGATTGCAATTTTCACATCATTTCTCAGGTAAAATAAGACTAAGTTAACTACCATACTTATAACCGCATTGTATATGCTTTGCTCTTCGTGAAACATTTATGTAAGTAGACTGTCAACTTGGATGTTTTCTTTATGGGTTGTTAACAACAATTAACAACCCTCATTGTTGATGTTTTTATTTAATGCCGTATTTACTTTTCAGTTGACAGTCAGATTTGAACAACAATCGAATCTTTGCACCGATGCGTTTGCACAAGTTGATGTTATGTCATGGCATTCGATCATCTAGGTAATACATATTGCGCATTTACAACTTCGCACGCTGTTTTTTGTTATTTGTATAGATCAACCTAGCCGAGGCCATAATGACTCTATCTGCGGCATATGATAGAAAGAAAGAAATCGCTCGATAGAAGACATAAACCAAGATAATTACAACAGTTATTAATGAATTTCTCAGCATCATGAAAATTCATCTTAGAACACGTAATTAGCCGGCACTAATGCATATATTTTTGCAGCTTGCTGCATTTTTTCAAACATATAATTTAGATATGATGTGGACTATACACGTATACATGTTACGTAATAGACGAGTGTGTAGTGCACGTAACACGTGACTGGTTATTACTTTAACAGTATGTGTTTTGTTAATATTACGAAACTATATCATCGACATATGTGTCGATATTGTTTAGTTTATTCAGTATAGTGGCATTTGTAAACAACTTCTAATCGTTTTTACCAGTGTTAAGTTGAAAAATGTAGTTATCTTTTGATGCTGCAATCCCCTATTGTGAAACGTTCATGTTAGCACAATATGACATTCCCTAGTAATTTCGTTGGTAGTACATTGACAGATATGTCATATTCTTATCAACAAACAAGTACTTATGTCCTGCCTTCAAAGATTCTGCAGCAAATAGTGAACCTCGCGTATGATTCCCGGTAGAATTGTCGCACGTCGTTTCTGAACATCGGACTGACGAAGCTATAGATGAACGGATTGACAACCGCGTTAATAGTAAATATGTGACTGGCCTCTTCGTGGATGTCCATGCCGTAGCTCTCCAGGAAGAATGGCAGCCAACTCAAGCCGAGCACCACTGTAACGACGAACAGAAGAAACGACCCGCGTTGCGCCCTTGTCGCCATAGTCGAGGTGATATTCAACGGCATTGATGCGTTATTATGGCTTGTGTGACTACATGTTGACATGGTTGGCTGACCAGTCGGCCTGTTTGGTTTTCTCGCGTTGATTGTTTCGACACCTGAGACGTTTTCCGCTTGACCCGAAGGGGCGGACGGGAAGGGAACGATCTGATTGCGACTCACTCTCAATCGCGTCAGCAAGATTGCCGCCATAACACTATATGACGAAATGACGACAAGTAAACACATACCCGCCATAACGGTGGCGAGAACGACATAACACAGCCTACCGTGAACGATCTGTGCCACAGACATCAGCGCTGAGTACAAAACGGAAAATACTCCGATTACAGTGAGCGCAGTTTTCGCTCTCTTAATACGCAGAGAGAACTTGTGCGGCAGAGCGACGGCCAAACAGCGCTCCGTCGCAAGGAAGGCCAGTAGAACCGATGAGAACGTGAGCGCCGCGTTGAACACGGACAGAACGCAGTCGTGCGCGACGGGGCCTGGAACGGTGATGAAGATCGTGAAGCTGAGGCAGATCGCCGTATCGGCAACGGCCAACGAAAACAGATACGTCCGAGTGGAGGTGGTCATCTTGCGAAGGTACACGATGACCACAGCGAGGTTTCCCGGCGTTCCAATGATGCACAGCAGCGTTATTATGATCCTGTGTGTTAGGCCAAGTGTCTCACCGTGGTGATGGTGCCCATTCATGTCTGACTTCGGCGACGCGTGTTGAACGTCTGACGAATCAGTCGCACTGGAAACGTTCACGGATTCCATTCCGTCGATACCCACTTATTCGTGTCTTCATCGAGAACCGATTGGAAGATCGCTCGAACGTGGGGGCATTTTTATATAAATTCAGCAGTTTCTGTGATCACGGTGGTGACTCCTTTACGCAGATACATGTTCTTGATAAAATATGACACTCACACGACGTTGCAATGGGCATGGTCCACTCCTTGTGTTTTGTCAGTTCTATATCTGGCAATGGTATCAAACACAGCAGCCATTCAAAGTCGTTGTCAATCCCGCCACGTGCTTCTGCGCGTCTTCAATGCGTCCGACCCGTTCACAGCATTGAGCTCGCATCGATCTTAGCATTAAAGAGTCACTCTACTCTTTATAGCTGCTAATTAGGTCGCAGCCGGAAAGCGTGAATGACGATTCGTCTGTTTTACCTGTACGTAATCAGGAGGTATCTTACTTGTTGTAGATATTACGTTGTCAATTTAGCCACCAAGAATAGAGTTTTAGTTCTTTCTCCCGTTGACCTTTTGTATGGTAGAGTTCACATAATTCCTTCTGCTTATTTCTTTTTTTCTCGCCAAATTGTTACCTTCTGTTTCTCGTCCACACACTGTCAGCTCCAAATTACCTTCATTTTCTACGTTGAGGAATTTTCCTTTGCCATGTGTTTTTATCCCAAAATACGTCTGAGGCCCTTTCCTTCATCATCAACGAGTCTTGCCGGTTCTCCGCACCTCTTTCTGAATAAACCCATAGTACTGCCAGAGAATACGTCCTTTTCAGCTTAGCTTTGATGTCAGGGAGTTAATCTAGGTGGAATAACATGTGGAATAACGTTCGGTTCGTGGTTTATCCAGGCATGATGTTGTTCAGTGGCGCGAGCACATACGGCAGATAAATGACGCCCCTGTCGTTAGCTTTTGTGTAACGAAATTAAGTGACAAAATAGCTGCGTATAAAATGTAAAGTATTATATTAACGAATTACCACTGTGCGTGCGCCACCAGGTACCTATGCAGGTGACGTGATAGAAATATGTGCAATGTATGACACCAGGTACCTATGCAGGTGACGTGATAGAAATATGTGCAATGTATGACACCAGGTACCTATGCACGTGACGTGATAGAAATATGTGCAATGTGTGACACCAGGTACCTATGCACGTGACGTGATAGAAATATGTGCAATGTATGACACCAGGTACCTACGCAGGTGACGTGATAGAAATATGTGAATGTATGACACCAGGTACCTACGCAGGTGACGTGATAGAAATTGTGCATGTGACACCAGGTACCTAACAGGTGAACGTGATAGAAATATGTGCAATGTATGACAACAGGTACCTACGAGGGGACGTGATAGAAATATGTGGTGTATGAAACCCGGTACCTATGCAGGTGACTGATGAAATATGTGCAATGTATGACACCAGGTACCTATGCAGGTGACGTGATAGAAATATGTGCAATGTATGACAAGTACCTATGCAGTGACGTGATAGAAATATGTGCAATGTGTGACACCAGGTACCTACGAGGTGACGTGATAGAAATATGTGCAATGTATGACACCAGGTACCTATGCAGGTGACGTGATAGAAATATGTGCAATGTATGACACAAGGTACCTATGCACGTGACGTGATAGAAATATGTGCAATGTATGGACCGGATACGCAGGGGGAAAAGCATCTCCCGGCTACGCAGCTGACGTGATAGAAATATGTGCAATGTGCGACACCAGGTACCTATGCAGGTGACGTGATAAAATATGTGCAATGTATGACACCAGGTACCTAGAGGTGACGTGATAGAAATATGTGCAGTGTATGACACCAGGTACCTATGCAGGTGACGTGATAGAAATATGTGCAATGTATGACACCAGGTACCTATGCACGTGACGTGATAGAAATATGTGCAATGTATGACACCAGGTACCTATGCACGTGACGTGATAGAAATATGTGCAATGTGTGACACCAGGTTCCTATGCAGGTGACGTGTTAGAAATATGTGCAATGTGTGACACCAGGTACCTATGCAGGTGACGTGATAGAAATATGTGCAATGTATGACACCAGGTACCTATGCAGGTGACGTGATAGAAATATGTGCAATGTATGACACCAGGTACCTATGCAGGTGACGTGATAGAAATATGTGCAATGTATGACACCAGGTACCTACGCAGGTGACGTGATAGAAATATGTGCAGTGTATGACACCAGGTACCTATGCAGGTGACGTGATAGAAATATGTGCAGTGTATGACACCAGGTACCTATGCAGGTGACGTGATAGAAATATGTGCAGTGTATGACACCAGGTACCTATGCAGGTGACGTGATAGAAATATCTGCAATGTATGACACCAGGTACCTATGCACGTGACGTGATAGAAATATGTGCAATGTATGACACCAGGTACCTATGCACGTGACGTGATAGAAATAGTCTGTAGAACCAGGTACCTAGCAGGTGACGTGATAGAAATATGTGCAATGTGTGACACAAGGTACCAACGCAGGTGACGTGATAGAAATATGTGCAATGTGTGACACCAGGTACCTATGCAGGTGACGTGTTAGAAATATATGCAATGTGTGACACCAGGTACCTATGCAGTTGACGTGATAGAAATATGTGCAATGTATGACACCAGGTACCTATGCAGGTGACGTGATAGAAATATGTGCAGTGTATGACACCAGGTACCTATGCAGGTGACGTGATAGAAATGTGTGCAGTGTATGACACCAGGTACCTACGCAGGTGACGTGATAGAAATATGTGCAGTGTATGACACCAGGTACCTATGCAGGTGACGTGAAAAAAATGTAAAGTACACCAGGTACCTATGGAGGTGACGTGATAGAAATATGTGCAGTGTATGACACCAGGTACCTATGCAGGTGACGTGATAGAAATATGTGCAGTGTATGACACCAGGTACCTATGCAGGTGACGTGATACAAAATATGTGCAGTGTGTGACACCAGGTACCTATGCAGGGGACGTGATAGAAATATGTGCAGTGTATGACACCAGGTACCTATGCAGATGAAGTGATAGAAATGTGTGCAATGTATGACACCAGGTACCTATGCAGGTGACGTGATAGAAATATGTGCAGTGTGTGACACCAGGTACCTACGCAGGTGACGTGAAAGAAATAGGTGCAATGTATGACACAAGGTACCAACGCAGGTGACGTGATAGAAATATGTGCAATGTATGACACCAGGTACCTACGCAGGTGACGTGATAGAAATATGTGCAGTGTATGACACCAGGTACCTACGCAGGTGACGTGATAGAAATATGTGCAATGTATGACACCAGGTACCTATGCAGGTGACGTGATAGAAATATGTGCAGTGTATGACACCAGGTACCTATGCAGGTGACGTGTTAGAAATATGTGCAATGTGTGACACCATGTATCTATGCAGGTGACATGATAGAAATATGTGCAATGTATGACACCAGGTACCTATGCACGTGACGTGATAGAAATATGTGCAATGTGTGACACCAGGTACCTACGCAGGTGACGTGATAGAAATATGTGCAATGTATGACACCAGGTACCTATGCAGGTGACGTGATAGAAATATGTGCAATGTATGACACCAGGTACCTATGCACGTGACGTGATAGAAATATGTGCAATGTGTGACACCAGGTACCTATGCAGGTGACGTGTTAGAAATATGTGCAATGTGTGACACCAGGTACCTATGCAGGTGACGTGATAGAAATATGTGCAATGTATAACACCAGGTACCTATGTAGGTGATGTGATAGAAATATGTGCAATGTATGACACCAGGTACCTATGCAGGTGACGTGATAGAAATATGTGCAATGTATGACACCAGGTACCTATGTAGGTGACGTGATAGAAATATGTGCAATGTATAACACCAGGTACCTATGCAGGTGACGTGATAGAAATATGTGCAATGTATGACACCAGGTACCTATGCAGGTGACGTGTTAGAAATATGTGCAATGTATAACACCAGGTACCTATGTAGGTGACGTGATAGAAATATGTACAGTGTATGACACCAGGTACCTATGTAGGTGACGTGATAGAAATATGTGCAATGTATGACACCAGGTACCTATGTAGGTGACGTGATAGAAATATGTGCAATGTATAACACCAGGTACCTATGCAGGTGACGTGATAGAAATATGTGCAATGTATGACACCAGGTACCTATGCAGGTGACGTGATAGAAATATGTGCAATGTATGACACCAGGTACCTATGTAGGTGACGTGATAGAAATATGTGCAATGTATAACACCAGGTACCTATGCTGGTGACGTGATAGAAATATGTGCAGTGTATGACACCAGGTACCTATGCAGGTGACGTGATAGAAATATGTGCAGTGTATGACACCAGGTACCTACGCAGGTGACGTGATAGAAATATGTGCAGTGTATGACACCAGGTACCTATGCTGGTGACGTGATAGAAATATGTGCAGTGTATGACACCAGGTACCTACGCAGGTGACGTGATAGAAATATGTGCAGTGTATGACACCAGGTACCTATGCTGGTGACGTGATAGAAATATGTGCAGTGTGTGACACCAGGTGCCTATGCAGGTGACGTGATAGAAATATGTGCAGTGTGTGACATGCTGCAGTATTTGAAAGCGAAAGACGTCAACAAAGATATTCTGTACGTCGTCTAAACAAAGATGAAACAAAGGTTATAAACAGAAACCGGGGAGATTTGAAATTTATAATGTTTATTAACCGTCCCACCAACACAATCATCCTTCCAATAAGGAAACATTCTGAACATAGTAATTATCTCTATACTATTTTCAGTTTTATACGCATATTCATCGTTATCACAGAAGGCCACACACATGAAAACATATGGTTACGACACAAATGAGGTTGAGTCATCCATTATAATACATTTACGTGAACTATTAGTATCGTACGACATTCACGTTAACAGCCACGAGCCTAGTTATACCCACATTAATGTAGGTGCGCGAAGTAGCCACAACGAATTTACATGTGGCATTTTGCCATACAATAACACATTTATATCATAGGATAACATAGCAATCATCGTGTCTTGTCCGTAAATAAGTAAAATGCAATTACTAGATTCTCATATTCTAAGTCTAATACATCTTATATCGTGTGTTCCAGTATAACAGATCATCGAATTATTAATGGTTATAGCAGTAAATACTCGGTTACCATTACAACATCCTTCTTATTAAATAATAACCTAGTAAAGAGTTGCTCAGGCAATCCACATGTCCGAAATAAATATGTATTAGCAACCTGACCTATTCGCAATCGAGTGCCCTCACATGAGACGACTGTCAGCTAGAGTCCTCAATCACAGTGCTGCGATTCAGCGTGACGTGTAGGTATTACACGTTACACATTACAGTTGCTCACGCTATTGTCAACAGAAATGCTAAAAGTAATTGTGCTTTGTAAACTTGGAAGCCAGAAAATAGACACATACACACACACACTTTACGCACTGGCATTAAGTTTTGTTTTTAGGGCGGACAATATTAGGTTTTGTTGAATTGAAGAAGGCCTACGACACAGTCACGATAAATATGATGACGGCGAAGGAGAGATTGATACGAACGCCAGTACTAAAGGCTAGGGTAATTGAAGAAATGGGTACAGTAGAACAACAAGAAAAAACG
>JAODUO010000725.1:140000-167500 GCA_025642075.2 Ridgeia piscesae | reverse complement strand
ATTCTGTAGAATGAAGTGTGATAACCTTGATGCCATGACATTCTGTAGAATGAAGTGTGATAACCTTGATACTATGACATTCTGTAGAATGAAGTATGATAACCTTGATCCCAAAGACATTCTTTTGAATGAAGTGTGATAACCTTGATGCCAAGACATTCGGAGAATGAAGTGTGATAACCTTGATGCCATGACATTCTGTAGAATGAAGTGTGATAATCTTGATGCCAAGACATTCTGTAGAATGAGGTGTGATAATCTTGATGCCATGACATTCTGTAGAATGATGTGTGATAACCTTGATGCCAAGACATTCTGTAGAATGAAGTGTGATAACCTTGATGCCACGACATTCTGTAGAATGAAGTGTGATAACCTGGATGCCAAGACATTCTGTAGAATGGCGTGTGATAACCTAGAAGCTATGACTTTCTGTAGAATGAAGTGTGATAACCTTGATGCCAAGACATTCTGTAGAATGAAGTGTGATAACCTTGATGCCAAGACATTCTGTAGAATGAAGTGTGATAACCTTGATGCCAAGACATTCGGTAGAATAAAGTGTGATACCCTTGATGCCAAGACATTCTGTAGAATGAAGTGTGATAACCTTGATGCCAAGACATTCTGTAGAATGAAGTGTGATAACTAACCTTGATGCCAAGACATTCTGTAGAATGATGTGTGATAACCTTGATGCCAATACATTCTGTAGAATGAAGTGTGATAACCTTGATGCCACGACATTCTGTAGAATGAAGTGTGATTACCTTGATGCCAAGACATTCTGTAGAATGAAGTGTGATAACCTTGATGCCATGACATTCTGTAGAATGAAGTGTGATAACCTTGATGCTATGACATTCTGTAGAATGAAGTATGATAACCTTGATGCCATGACATTCTGTTGAATGAAGTGGGATAACCTTGATGCCAAGACATTCTGCAGAATGAAGTGTGATAACCTTGATGCCATGACATTCTGTAGAATGAAGTGTGATAACCTAGATGCTATGACATTCTGTAGAATGAAGTGTGATAACCTGGATGCCAAGACATTCTGTAGAATGGCGTGTGATAACCTAGAAGCTATGACTTTCTGTAGAATGAAGTGTGATAACCTTGATGCCAAGACATTCTGTAGAATGAAGTGTGAAAACCCTTTGGGGATGCCAAAAGGGAAACCATTTCTGTAGAATGAAGTGTGATAACCTTGATGCCAAGACATTCGGTAGAATAAAGTGTGATACCCTTGATGCCAAGACATTCTGTAGAATGAAGTGTGATAACTAACCTTGATGCCAAGACATTCTGTAGAATGAAGTGTGATCTTTGATGCCAAGACATTCTGTAGAATGATGTGTGATAACCTTGATGCCAATACATTCTGTAGAATGAAGTGTGATAACCTTGATGCCACGAGATTCTGTAGAATGAAGTGTGATTACCTTGATGCCAAGACATTCTGTAGAATGAAGTGTGATAACCTTGATGCCATGACATTCTGTAGAATGAAGTGTGATAACCTTGATGCTATGACATTCAGTAGAATGAAGTATGATAACCTTGATGCCATGACATTCTGTTGAATGAAGTGGGATAACCTTGATGCCAAGACATTCTGCAGAATGAAGTGTGATAACCTTGATGCCATGACATTCTGTAGAATGAAGTGTGATAACCTAGATGCTATGACATTCTGTAGAATGAAGTGTGATAACCTGGATGCCAAGACATTCTGTAGAATGGCGTGTGATAACCTAGAAGCTATGACTTTCTGTAGAATGAAGTGTGATAACCTTGATGCCAAGACATTCTGTAGAATGAAGTGTGAAAACCCAAACCGACATTCTGTAGAATGAAGTGTGATAACCTTGATGCCAAGACATTCGGTAGAATAAAGTGTGATACCCTTGATGCCAAGACATTCTGTAGAATGAAGTGTGATAACCTTGATGCCAAGACATTCTGTAGAATGAAGTGTGATAACCCTTGATGCCAAGACATTCTGTAGAATGATGTGTGATAACCTTGATGCCAATACATTCTGTAGAATGAAGTGTGAAAACCTTGATGCCACGACATTCTGTAGAATGAAGTGTGATTACCTTGATGCCAAGACATTCTGTAGAATGAAGTGTGATAACCTTGATGCCATGACATTCTGTAGAATGAAGTGTGATAACCTTGATACTATGACATTCTGTAGAATGAAGTATGATAACCTTGATGCCATGACATTCTGTTGAATGAAGTGTGATAACCTTGATGCCAAGACATTCTGCAGAATGAAGTGTGATAACCTTGATGCCATGACATTCTGTAGAATGAAGTGTGATAATCTTGATGCCAAGACATTCTGTAGAATGAGGTGTGATAATCTTGATGCCATGACATTCTGTAGAATGATGTGTGATAACCTTGATGCCAAGACATTCTGTAGAATGAAGTGTGATAACCTTGATGCCACGACATTCTGTAGAATGAAGTGTGATAACCTGGATGCCAAGACATTCTGTAGAATGGCGTGTGATAACCTAGAAGCTATGACTTTCTGTAGAATGAAGTGTGATAACCTTGATGCCAAGACATTCTGTAGAATGAAGTGTGATAACCTTGATGCCAAGACATTCTGTAGAATGAAGTGTGATAACCTTGATGCCAAGACATTCGGTAGAATAAAGTGTGATACCCTTGATGCCAAGACATTCTGTAGAATGAAGTGTGATAACCTTGATGCCAAGACATTCTGTAGAATGAAGTGTGATAACTAACCTTGATGCCAAGACATTCTGTAGAATGATGTGTGATAACCTTGATGCCAATACATTCTGTAGAATGAAGTGTGATAACCTTGATGCCACGACATTCTGTAGAATGAAGTGTGATTACCTTGATGCCAAGACATTCTGTAGAATGAAGTGTGATAACCTTGATGCCATGACATTCTGTAGAATGAAGTGTGATAACCTTGATGCTATGACATTCTGTAGAATGAAGTATGATAACCTTGATGCCATGACATTCTGTTGAATGAAGTGGGATAACCTTGATGCCAAGACATTCTGCAGAATGAAGTGTGATAACCTTGATGCCATGACATTCTGTAGAATGAAGTGTGATAACCTAGATGCTATGACATTCTGTAGAATGAAGTGTGATAACCTGGATGCCAAGACATTCTGTAGAATGGCGTGTGATAACCTAGAAGCTATGACTTTCTGTAGAATGAAGTGTGATAACCTTGATGCCAAGACATTCTGTAGAATGAAGTGTGATAACCTTGATGCCAAGACATTCTGTAGAATGAAGTGTGATAACCTTGATGCCAAGACATTCGGTAGAATAAAGTGTGATACCCTTGATGCCAAGACATTCTGTAGAATGAAGTGTGATAACTAACCTTGATGCCAAGACATTCTGTAGAATGAAGTGTGATAACTAACCTTGATGCCAAGACATTCTGTAGAATGATGTGTGATAACCTTGATGCCAATACATTCTGTAGAATGAAGTGTGATAACCTTGATGCCACGACATTCTGTAGAATGAAGTGTGTTTAACCTTGATGCCAAGACATTCTGTAGAATGAAGTGTGATAACCTTGATGCCATGACATTCTGTAGAATGAAGTGTGATAACCTTGATGCTATGACATTCCGTAGAATGAAGTGGGATAACCTTGATGCCAAGACATTCTGCAGAATGAAGTGTGATAACCTTGATGCCATGACATTCTGTAGAATGAAGTGTGATAATCTTGATGCCAAGACATTCTGTAGAATGAGGTGTGATAATCTTGATGCCATGACATTCTGTAGAATGATGTGTGATAACCTTGATGCCAAGACATTCTGTAGAATGAAGTGTGATAACCTTGATGCCACGACATTCTGTAGAATGAAGTGTGATTACCTTGATGCCAAGACATTCTGTAGAATGAAGTGTGATAGCCTTGATGCCATGACATTCTGTAGAATGAAGTGTGATAACCTTGATGCTATGACATTCTGTAGAATGAAGTATGATAACCTTGATGCCATGACATTCTGTTGAATGAAGTGGGATAACCTTGATGCCAAGACATTCTGCAGAATGAAGTGTGATAACCTTGATGCCATGACATTCTGTAGAATGAAGTGTGATAACCTTGATGCCAAGACATTCTGTAGAATGAGGTGTGATAATCTTGATGCCAAGACATTCTGTAGAATGAAGTGTGATAACCTAGATGCTACGATATTCTGTAGAATGAAGTGTGATAACCTAGATGCTACGACATTCTGTAGAATGAAGTGTGATAAACTTGATGCCAAGACATTCTGTAGAACGAAGTGTGATAACCTTGATGCCAAGACATTCTGTATAATGAAGTGTGATAACCTAGATGCTATGACATTCCGTAGAATGAAGTGTGATAACCTTGATTCCATGACATTCTGTAGAATGAAGTGTGATAACCTTGATGCCAAGACATTCTGAAGAATGAAGTGTGATAACCTTGATGCCAATACATTCTGTAGAATTAAAGTGTGATAACCTTGATGCCAAAACATTCTGTAGAATTAAGTGTGATAACCTTGATGCCATGACATTCTGTAGAATGAAGTGTGATAACCTTGATGCCAAGACATTCTGTAGAATGAAGTGTGATAACCTTGATGCCATGACATTCTGTTGAATGAAGTGTGATAACCTTGATGCCAAGACATTCTGTAGAATGAAGTGTGATAACCTTGATGCCATGACATTCTGTAGAATGAAGTGTGATAACCTTGATGCCAAGACATTCTGAAGAATGAAGTGTGATAACCTTGATGCCAAGACATTCTGTAGAATGAAGTGTGATAACCTTGATGCCATGACATTCTGTAGAATGAAATGTGATAACCTTGATGCCATGACATTCTGTAGAATGAAGTGTGATAACCTTGATGCCAAGACATTCTGTAGAATGAAGTGTGATAACCTTGGTGCCATGACATTCTGTTGAATATAGGGTGATAACCTTGATGCCAAGACATTCTGTAGAATGAAGTGTGATAACCTTGATGCCGTGACATTCTGTAGAATGAAGTGTGATAAACTTGGTGCCATGACATTCTGTTGAATATAGTGTGATAACCTTGATGCCAAGACATTCTGTTGAATGAAGTGTGATAACCTTGATACCAAGACATTCTGTAGAATGAAGTGTGATAACCTTGATGCCATGACATTCTGTAGAAAGAAGTGTGATAACCTTGATGCCAATACATTCTGTAGAATGAAATGTGATAACCTTGATGCCATGACATTCTGTAGAATTAAGTGTGATAACCTTGATGCTATGACATTCTGTAGAATGAAGTGTGATAACTAACCTTGATGCCAAGACATTCTGTAGAATTAAGTGTGATAACCTTGATGCCAAAACATTCTGTAGAATGAAGTGTGATAACCTTGATGCCAAGACATTCTGTAGAATGAAGTGTGATAACCTTGATGCCATGACATTCTGTAGAATGAAGTGTGATAACCTTGATGCCAAGACATTCTGCAGAATGAAGTGTGATAACCTTGATGCCATGACATTCTGTAGAATGAAGTGTGATAACCTTGATGCCAAGACATTCTGTAGAATGAAGTGTGATAACCTTGATGCCATGATATTCTGTAGAATGAAGTGTGATAATCTTGATGCCAAGACATTCTGTAGAATGAAGTGTGATAACCTTGATGACATGACATTCTGTAGAATGAAGTGTGATAAACTTGATGCCAAGACATTGTGTAGAATGAAATGTCATAACCTTGATGCATTGACTTATTTATATCCATTAATGAGTGGTGCACTTTGCTTACTGTTTTATGTACACAGTAATATGTATATGCTGATTGAATTAAATTGTACACGTTTTGTACAAATATATATATATATATATATATATATATATATATTTTTTAACGAATTAGGAAGTAAATTTCTCGAGTGAATCTTCACGATAAATGATAGCAGTACCGTACTCTTGATGTGATTAGATAATTATATGACTGTGCATGTTATGTGTGGTTGCCGTGTATTTTAATAATAATAATAATAATAATAACACTTTATTTTAACACCATCTAATCCGGAATGCCTGAAGTATTTTAAATATATAATTACATGTAAAACTATATTATTTCTAACGATAACATCTACCAGTACGACGTGTTCACATTGGACATTGCTGAGACATCGATATGTATTAGTATAGTACACACTAATCGTAGACATCTAGTGAAAACAAATCGCATTATTATATGTTTATATTTACAGCATAAGGAGAACACTAATTGAAGAACACTAAGTCATATTTTACGTCCTTGTCATTTATTACGTATATTCTTCTCCACATCGCACCGAACCTTATATGACTGTCATTCAATCTCATAAGTTCTTATTCAACACAGTGAAGAGAACGGCAGCCCTGGCTGTTACTGCAGCGACGTCCACGAGTTGGACAGCGGTCTTATTTTGTAATACGAACCGTTGACTTTTACCCTCACGGGTTTCCTCATCTTTACGAGTTTACCTGTGGTGATTACGTCATAAGGTGTCATCTTGCTGCAAAGCTCGCAGAAGAGGATGAATGTCGTTCGCATCTATGTTGGCCCCGCGGCTATGACGACGACAAATCCAGAGGCGATGTCGTGAGCGAATATCCACCACGTGAGTGAGCTCATCTGGAAAATCCATTAGAGATCACAGTATATGCGATCTAACGGCTATGTTGTTGATGCTTACGTTATTAGATGAAAGGTTGCGATCTGTTAATGTCTGCTCTGCATGAGCCGAGTGTTATATGGCATTGTATTAACAAAGCTAATGTGTATCCGGCAAGACGAAATCGGATATTGCGAACATGATAAGGTACAGTAAGTCACAAGATCGCTGAACAATTATTGTGCGTAAGCTACTCATTGCCTCTAACTTGCTACATAAATGATCCTAATTTGCATTCGACCGTTTCTAGCGACGACAGTATTGACATATATACTCGGTGATAGGCAAGCCGCATTATACGTCAGGGAACGTTCATGACAGATGTCATCACGTCTGACACCGTGTATGAATCAAAGCAGCGTTGTATGTGATTGCGAGGCGTGATCGAGACAAGTTGGTGATACATGCCTAATCAGGCCATTCTCGTGAGAAGCGGCATAATAAATAACAAGAAATCACTTCATTGCGTTGTACAACATCGGTAGGTACTCAACTGAGAAACACATACTGAAATTCTAGACTTTCTTCGCAATAACATATAGACAGTTGTAAATATTAAGATGACAGCCATCGCATCCGGTAACATGTCTGGACTGAACAACGGATCCGTTTCAGGAGACACGTTTCCGATTTCGGGAATGAATGTCACCAGCCGATCGTCACAAATGGTATTTAAATTACCAGACTCTACATATGACCTAATAATAATGTGGTTATGCATTTTGGGTACTCCGGGAAACGTATTTGTGGTGGCTGTGTACTTTCGGAGGATGACTACCAGTATGAGAGCGTACATGTTCGTACTGGGCATTGCAGACACGGCAATATGCGTGACCGGCATCTTTGTGTTGACTGGCCGCTTCGGCACAATTGGAAGGTACACCATCCTGTTTGTCTTCAACGCGGCGGTCACGTTCTCCACTTGTCTGCTAACCTTCGTCGCCACGGAACGTTGCATGGCTGTCGTGCAACCTCACAACTTCTCGTTCAACACGAGGAAAGCGAATACGGCCGTCGCTGTTATCGCAGCCGTGTCCATGTTTTGTGCAACTGGGTTATGTGCAATGCGAGTGTTCGGATTTGAACGCGCCTTTCTAATTTCTCTTATGACTTTGGCGGCTGTATGTTTACTTGTGGTGATTGCGTCGTACACTGTCATGGCGGTGATCTTGCTGAAGCGGATGAAGACCAGCCGTAATAAGATCAGTGTTGTAGAGACGGCACGACAAACTCCCAAAGCGATAACGGGAACTTCCACGTCGAAAGCCGAACCGATTGTTTCAGCGTTTCCCAGCAACGCGTTCTCTCCTCCTGCGGGTATACAGACAATGGGCGTGAAAGCCCAGCGAGTGACGTTGGTCCTGTTCGTTGTTACTGTCATCTTCGTGGTCTGTTGGCTGCCGTTCTTCCTGAGGCAATCCGGCGTGGTCGTTCCAAATGAGATGAAACGCGTCTTCACGATCAATTCTGTGGTCAACCCGTTCATCTACAGCTTCTTGAGTCCGATGTTCCGGGGTGATGTTTTACTCGTCTACCAAGAAATCCGCGCAAGGCTGGCCAATTGCCTTTAAGACCAGGAACGTCAGTGTTGTTGCTAATGAAGTGTACGCCTCGTTTGTCCGACTTCGTGTTCTTCATGCAATTGTTTATTCTGCTTCGTTCGCCTTCGTTCTTCTTCTTGCTTCATCCCGTGTCTTCGTCTGTCTTGGTGACTCTCTTTGGTTCCTTACATTATTCTTGTTTCGCCTGCTTGCTTCTTCGGTGTTAATCTTCTCCGTTTTCTTTCGTTCTTTTGCGTTCGTCTTCATTATTCTTTTTGTTGTTGTTCTTTATTTGTTCTTCCTACAGGATCGTTACATGATAATTGTTGTCTTAATTAAACTGTTGTCATTCAAGACAATTAACTACTGGCTTTCCTTGTAATTGTTTCTCTTATAGACAGCTGCAAAAGTATAATATAATTCATTTCACAAGAAGTATCGTAACTGTGCGTTTTGCCAACCTAATTTCAGGTTCATACTAGTGACTCTTCATTACTAGCAAAAATGTAAATCGCGTTCATCCCTGGATTATCAATGCTAGCAATGTACCTGACAGTGGCAAAGGCAAAGTCGGAATATTACAAATATGGATGTCATATAACTCTGCTACGCCACTACAGCTATGGAAATGCATAAATCGAATCTTACACAGGCGGCCTGCTCCTTCTCTACCGACCCATGCATCAATCAAGTCACTGTGTAACTCTTTATCTAGTTATTTTAAATACAAAATTACCCAATTCCGCTTTCACAGGTCATACTCCAAACATTGTAAATGCTGACTCTCCATAAGTAAATTGGTTGGCAAGGGTAGTCACGCCTTCTCCTCGTTTTCTCGCTCAGTGCCGCTTCTGAAATCACTGCATTGACCCCCTGTGCACTATCGCATTATCATAAATAGTTGTACAATAGTTGTACAATAGCCTATCAAGCCCTTTTACCTACACAAACAGCATATCTGAATTCGATGCTAACTCCAGCAAGAAATCCCAGACAGCTACAATCAACCAGTAGTAACCAACCCTCTTTACATTCCTCGGGTGAAAACGAATGCTGGAACCCGAGTGTTCTCGGTTGCCGCACCAACTGTCTGGAATTCGCTTCCTGCCAGCGTTATATTAGATGGAAATATAGTTTCATTTCGCCAGCGTCTATAAACCTATCTCTTTAAAGCTGCCTATCCTCCTTAGCTTTCTAGCATCTTCACCCATCCGTCGACGACTTGAGCGTTGTTTACGATAACGAGATTGCTTAATCCCTTGGGTTTGTCGCGCCACTGTATTTGATCTTCGAGTATATTAGTACATGAGAAGTCTTTATTATTATTACTACTAATATTATTATTATTATTTAATGTTGTTGACTTGCATTGTATTTTATGCAAAATAAAAAACAATGTCATAAAGCAACGATGATGGTGATGATGATTTATTCAGTATACAAATGTAAACCTGTACATAAAATATTAATACAGTTACAGTACACCATATTCAAGGATTATAATAAAAAACTGTTCGCACTTGTTTCCATTGTGCTCAGTGATGCCTGGCTGCAGTCTATGTAAAGCTATCTAATTTTTTATTAGAATACAGGAAAATGTAACCTATAAAACACTACATAATTAGTATTAGTATTCTATGTAGGCGCATAAATACTTTTTAGAAACTGGGACTCTAAAATCACCTGGAGTGGTGGGTTGGATATCCAATATAATTATGGTTGAGAAGTTCGATTTAGATTTGCATAGCTGTCTAACATTTATAAATACATAAATATTGTCATAACACATGGACATTATTAGTGATATTACATAAATTATATACATAGAGTTATGCTGCAAGGTATTTTATATGTAGGGTTTGAAAGGCATTTGAACTAAGGGAATACAAAAAATCCAAGCGGATCTCATCCACAATCTCGTCTGTAACACAGCATGACAATTGTGCGCAGAAGCGGCAGCAGCAGCAGCAGCAGCAGCAGCAGCAGCAGCAGCAGCAGCAGCAGCAGCAGCAGCAGCAGCAGCAGCAGCAGCAGCAGCAGCAGCAGAAGCAGCAGCAAAAATGCAGCAGTGGCTGTTGCATCACCATGGCAACTGTCGTTCAATTAAAAAGGCGACCCTTTTAACTCGCGCATGCCCATAGTCTAATACAACGAGACTGCTTAAACCCGTGCTTTTGTAGCGCCGTTGAGCTTGATTTTCGAGGATGTTGGCGCATAAGAAGCCACAATAATTGTTATTCTATTCTACAAAATATGATCGTATTAACGTGGCGTTAAGACGTTTTGCGTTATCACAAAAGTGCAATGTTTAACGTTGATCACTTTGATGTATCAGTAATAATAAATAGTGTCTTTCCTTCTACATCGTCTGCACTGGTCCAACGGCCGGGACCAGCTAACAACAACACCTGAATGAGAATCCAAGGAGATGTCATCAGTTTTGGCGACATATCTACGTCCATGCACAACCGTGACAAACACTATGTTGTTTGCAATCACGAACAATGAACATGACAAATCGATAAGAGAACGTCAACTGTTTTTATTAATAAAGTATATGCGAAGCTTTCTGCGCATTGCACACACAAAATGAAGGGAGATCTTGTTAGAACGTTTTTCAACATGCTGTTCATCTTGTGATGACAGGGCTACGCTGTTATATTCACCACATGTGTGAAAGCGGCGTGATTATGCTAAAAATGTCAATTCTGTATAATCGACAGAACTGATATGAAAGTTGTTTATAAATAATTGTTTATAAATAATTATTTTTTATAAATAATTAATTATTTATAAATAATTATTATTAACGTAATGTTTACATAAAAAGTAGATATTTAAAGGGGAGCTGAAACGCGTGAACATCAATTGTCACAACACTACAACGTACCGTTTAAAGGACATGTGGCCATGATTTGATTAGCAGGTAGCTAAGGTATGTTTTAAATCATTTCTCAAACTTGGATATCATTCACCACTGGGGGCCACCATAATACGATCAAGTTGCATTAGGTTTGACTAACTCCTATATAATCAATGTAAATCTTCAATTTCTTCCGATTTATTTCATAAGTAGATATTTCTGCGCGTAAGCAAGAATATGGTGTTATGTTATATATGGTAGGCGTTATATAGATCAACAAATCATCGCTATGCGTGTATGAAATTAAAAAAAGTTTAATTAAATTACCACGATGTGTAACCAATTGAATTATTTCAAATGCCTCACTTATCGATCGTCATTAATAGTCATAAAAAATGACGCGCAAAAACGCACGCGCTCCGTGGGTGAAACGGCCTTTGTTTCCTACCAAACGCAAATAAGAAAGTTACGCTTACATACAATCACCTCGAATTACTTTTGTCACGCAGTTTCGACAAACTGAATTTCCCTGTGTAGCGATTTGAAACGAATTTCCCTGTATAGCGATTTGAAACGAAAATTTCATATTTCCCCTTAAGAATTATAGAGTGGCTTTGGCTTTGCCATAAGTTTCGGAGATATTTTTGTTTATTCTGCCGTTAAGCAACATGTTGAGAATTACTACATTAAAAACAAATATATTTTCTAGTAAATGTATGTCATCTATTCGAGGTCAGCAAGGTGAGCATGTCTTCTAGCGGCACTATACGATATACTGTATACGATTTGCGGTATACTCTGCGATTTGTTCTTGCATTGCACAGAAATCGCATGGTTTTGTAACAGTGGCGCCGCACTGTGGCATGGTGGCACACCACCAGTGATCGACTTGTATCATCTGCTCTTCTCGACGGAGGGGATCGCCGGGCTGTGTGAACCTAGTGTCTGTTCGTTCTGTGTGCATGGTTGTTACTTGGCTGAGGAAGATACACAATTATTACCAGTTGGTGACGTCACAAAGCATATGGAATTCCGGTTTTGATGAGTAAGAAAACCGTTTCCATAACCATATAAAATACCGGTTCGTCACGAAATCGGTGTATGGCAGCGCTAACTGTGTCTGCTTAGTCTAGCGGACTAGCGAAATTACAAAAGACAATGTTTTTCCCACCATTGTTCGACTCGATCCAACAACTACATACATCGAGTTCTACAGTCTCTGCAGAAAACATAACGCCAAAAGCGAATTTAACAAAGGCTAAAGACATCTTGTTAAGATATTATCAGTTTTCAAGATAAAGCCGTACATTTTTCCTACGCGAAAGATGCCACATTAGCGAACGTTTTACTTCTTTTATATTAGTAAATATATAACTACCAGAATAAAATAATAATTACCAGAATAAAATAATAATGAAATTATGAAGTTTTATTACCAACTATAATGTCAACTGTATCGTATATGTTGGTAGCCAATACATAAACCACTGAAAATGTATATATGTTGACTGTATTATTAGGATTATAATGGGAATAAATCATATTTTATTTGAGATCACTAAGTGATCCCAGATCATTTCTTAATCCATAGACTTTTTATTGTAAAAGAACACAATGTCATATCATTTCCGGAATCTTTATGAGATATTTAACAAGAGATTTAACAAGATTGCCACCTAGAGATTCAACTCTAGATAAGCCAAATGGCTTCCTAGTCCACCTGCCATCTAGAGTTGAATCTCTAGGTGGCAATCTTGTTAAATCTCTTGTTAAATATCTCATAAAGATTCCGGAAATGAATGACTAAATAGCATGGCGTATGTTTATAACTACGAATAGTGTTTATTCAAATCTCTTGGAGCAAGTAAAACAGATAACGTTAGATCCAATCAACAAATAAAGATCAGAATTGCTATAGCTAGTCACTGGCCAATCTGTAGCCATCTGGGAAGATACGAACATAATCTATGGAAGTCAGAATGAGGTTGCTGAGAACATTAATAACATCAGTATTCCTGTATGGATGGGAAACTTGGACGATCAACACAAAGACAGTAAAGTGCTTTGAGTTGAACTGCATGCGGAGTTTGTTGCAGGTTCATTAATCCTCATACACAACACACAAACAAACAAACAAACAAACAAGTATGAGAAATAATGGAGAGATATATGGGCAAGCAAAAACAGCTGATGACAATTGTAAAAAGAGGAAAGTTGCAGTGATTTGGCCATGTGATCAGATGGAAGGGGAGCTTGGCTAACACCATCCTGCAAGGAGGAACTGGTGGGTCAAGAAAGAGAGGAGACCAGCAATGACATGTGGATCCACCACAGCAACCACTAATATTTGTGCGCGTGTTAATAATAATAATAATAATAATAATAATAATAATAATAATAATAATAATAATAATAATAATAATAATAATAATAATAATAATAATAATAATAATAATAATAATATTGTTATTACTATGTGTTTGTTTACTAATTTTAACTAGTCCTCTTTTCGCCACTGATCACGAATATATCTTGGCAATGATTTATGAGTGAATCAAACACGTACACAATACACGTGACGATATTAACACGACACAAATCTCAAGAATTGACACAGCCGTTTGCGATATCTGAATAATCACTGTCGTAGACATGCATTCCACGTTGCACCGACGGCTGAGTGGACTACCAGCGGTAATGGAGATGACACCAATTACAACGGTCGTGTGCGTTACGCTGTCGCACCGTGACGCCAGTGTTCGATCCAGTCAGACTGTGCCCTAACAGAAAAGACAGTACCGTCGTACCGTGACAACACACAGAGACGTGTCGGAGATAAGATTAGCCCAATTAATCACTGGGATTAAATTCAGAACTGGTTCTCGGAACATTTGTCAGTGTGCCGTTTACTGATTTGTCAAATAAGTAGACCAGCACCATAAACGAATACGCTACAAACATATGCTACATCGGACGGAAGCATCACAATCGACGCAATGGAACCGACGCAATGGATTCATTTCGATAACAGAGCAGTTTTTGAAATTACGAATTCGGAAATGGATTTTACGAGAGAATCGACAATAACAGTATTTAGAATTCCGCACACAAAGTATACCTTTATTATTGTGTTGCTGTGCATTGTGGGTATACCGGCAAATCTGTTCGTGGTGGCTGTGTATTTACGGAGGATGACGACATCCATAAGGGCCTATATGTTCGCACTGGGCATTGCCGATACACTCATATGCGTGTGCTTCACAATCGAGTATACCCGAATTGGTAACTTTGGACATCTGGTATATGTATACGTACACAACACATCATTGATCTTCTCGACGGTTCTGCTGGCGTTCCTCGCTACAGATCGCTGTCTGGCCGTGTCTAAACCACATCTCTTCAGCCTGAGTACTCGAAGGGCGATATCAGCGCTCGTTACAATTGCGATCGTATCCGTGTGTTACTCCGCGATCATTTTCCTTGCCAAGATGTTTGCCCTTGGCCGCACACACGCTGTACTCATCACGTGTATGGCGGGGGTTTGTTTTCTCACTACAGTCACCTCCTACGGAATCATGGCGGTTCTGCTGCTTATGCGGACAAAGACTGCTCGTCGTCGAGTCGGTGTGGTCCCATTGACGCAAGGTGTCGCTTCAACTTCCCGATCAACCGGCGTCATTTCGACTTCCGTATCAAGACACGTTGTTTCAACATCCGGATCAACAGGTGTCGGTCCAACTGCTGCATTGACGGGCGTCGTTTCAACTACCGGACCAATAAGCTTCGTTTCAACTTCCGGATTAACAGGTGTCGGTCCAACTGCCGCATTGACGGGCGTCGTTTCAACTACCGGACCAATAAGCTTCGTTTCAACTTCCGGATCAAAAGGCATCGTTTCAATTTCTGGAACAACGGGCGAAATTTCAACTCAACTTCCGTATCACGGCTAGACGTTCCAAAAACCAGACCAGAGGTCTTTGCTTCAACTTCTGGATCAACGAGCCTTGCTTCAACTTCCGGGAAAATGAGCGCCGGAGTAGTTACGCCTGGATCCGCCGTGTCCGAGTTGGCAGCCCTCGGAGTTCCCACAGGTAAAGTCTCGGCACCAGCGACGCGGAGCTCGCCGACTGCCACGCAGGCACAGAGGGGAACGTTACTCATACTTGTCATCACGGCCGTCTTTGTCGTCTTTTGGGTTCCGTTCTTCCTGATGATGTGTGGTCTACCCATTCCCCGTGGAGCGACGCGAGTGTTCACCATCAACTCAGTCGTCAATCCGTTCATCTACAGCTTCTTGAGTCCGATGTTCCGGAGCGACGTGGTACAGTTCTTCCGGGAAACACGGGCCAAGTTGACCAGTTGCTGTAGACCGTGTCTCTGTTGACCAGTTGCTGTAGACCGTGTGTCTGTGAACCAGTTGCTGTAAACCGTGTGTCTGTTGACCAGTTGTTGTAGACCGTGTGTCTGTTGACCAGTTGTTGTAGACCGTGTGTCTGTGGACCAGTTGCTGTAGTTGTGAGTCTGTTGACCAGTTGCTGTAGACCTTGTGTCTGTTGACCAGTTGCTGTAGATCGTGTTTGTTGACCAGTTGCTGTAGACCGTGTGTCTGTTGACCAGTTGTTGTAGACCGTGTGTCTGTGGACCAGTTGCTGTAGACCGTGTGTCTGTTGACCAGTTGTTGTAGACCGTGTGTCTGTTGACCAGTTGTTGTAGACCGTGTGTCTGTTGACCAGTTGTTGTAGACCATGTGTCTGTTGACCAGTTGCTGTAGACCTTGTGTCTGTTGACCAGTTGCTGTAGATCGTGTTTGTTGACCAGTTGCTGTAGACCGTGTGTCTGTTGACCAGTTGTTGTAGACCGTGTGTCTGTTGACCAGTTGCTGTAGACCGTGTCTCTGTTGACCAGTTGTTGTAGACCGTGTGTCTGTTGACCAGTTGCTGTAGCTGTGAGTCTGTTGACCAGTTGCTGTAGACCGTGTCTCTGTTGACCAGTTGCTGTAGACCGTGTGTCTGTTGACTAGTTGCTGTAGCTGTGAGTCTGTTGACCAGTTGTTGTAGACCGTGTGTCTGTTGACCAGTTGCTGTAGCTGTGAGTCTGTTGACCAGTTGCTGTAGACCGTGTGTCTGTTGACCAGTTGCTGTAGACCGTGTGTCTGTTGACCAGTTGTTGTAGACCATGTGTCTGTTGACCAGTTGCTGTAGACCGTGTGTCTGTTGACCAGTTGCTGTAGACCGTGTGTCTGTTGACCAGTTGTTGTAGACCATGTGTCTGTTGACCAGTTGCTGTGGCTGTGAGTCTGTTGACCAGTTGCTGTAGACCGTGTGTCTGTTGACCAGTTGCTGTAGACCGTGTGTCTGTTGACCAGTTGCTGTAGCTGTGAGTCTGTTGACCAGTTGCTGTAGACCGTGTCTCTGTGGACCAGTTGCTGTAGACCGTGTGTCTGTTGACCAGTTGCTGTAGACCGTGTGTCTGTTGACCAGTTGCTGTAGACCGTGTGTCTGTTGACTAGTTGCTGTAGACCGTGTGTCTGTTGACCAGTTGCTGTAGACCGTGTCTCTGTTGACCAGTTGCTGTAGACCGTGTGTCTGTTGACTAGTTGCTGTAGACCGTGTGTCTGTTGACTAGTTGCTGTAGACCGTGTGTCTGTTGACTAGTTGCTGTAACGTGAGTCTGTTGACAGTTGCTGTAGACCGTGTTCTGTTGACTAGTTGCTGTAGACCGTGTGTCTGTTGACTAGTTGCTGTAGACCGTGTGTCTGTTGACTAGTTGCTGTAGACCGTGTGTCTGTTGACCAGTTGCTGTAGACCGTGTGTCTGTTGACCAGTTGCTGTAGACCGTGTGTCTGTTGACCAGTTGCTGTAGACCTGTGTCTGTTGACCAGTTGCTGTAGACCGTGTGTCTGTTGACCAGTTGCTGTAGACCGTGTGTCTGTTGACCAGTTGTTGTAGACCATGTGTCTGTTGACCAGTTGCTGTGGCTGTGAGTCTGTTGACCAGTTGCTGTAGACCGTGTGTCTGTTGACCAGTTGCTGTAGACCGTGTGTCTGTTGACCAGTTGTTGTAGACCGTGTGTCTGTTGACCAGTTGTTGTAGACCATGTGTCTGTTGACCAGTTGCTGTGGCTGTGAGTCTGTTGACCAGTTGCTGTAGACCGTGTGTCTGTTGACCAGTTGCTGTAGACCGTGTGTCTGTTGACTAGTTGCTGTAGCTGTGAGTCTGTTGACCAGTTGCTGTAGACCGTGTCTCTGTGGACCAGTTGCTGTAGACCGTGTGTCTGTTGACCAGTTGCTGTAGACCGTGTGTCTGTTGACTAGTTGCTGTAGACCGTGTGTCTGTTGACTAGTTGCTGTAGACCGTGTCTCTGTTGACCAGTTGCTGTAGACCGTGTGTCTGTTGACCAGTTGCTGTAGACCGTGTCTCTGTTGACCAGTTGCTGTAGACCGTGTGTCTGTTGACCAGTTGCTGTAGACCGTGTGTCTGTTGACTAGTTGCTGTAGACCGTGTGTCTGTTGACTAGTTGCTGTAGCTGTGAGTCTGTTGACCAGTTGCTGTAGACCGTGTCTCTGTTGACCAGTTGCTGTAGACCGTGTGTCTGTTGACCAGTTGCTGTAGACCGTGTGTCTGTTGACTAGTTGCTGTAGCTGTGAGTCTGTTGACCAGTTGCTGTAGACCGTGTCTCTGTGGACCAGTTGCTGTAGACTGTGTCTCTGTGGACCAGTTGCTGTAGACCGTGTGTCTGTTGACCAGTTGCTGTAGACCGTGTGTCTGTGGACCAGTTGCTGTAGTTGCGAGTCTGTTGACCAGTTGCTGTAGACCTTGTGTCTGTTGACCAGTTGCTGTAGATCGTGTCTCTGTTGACCAGATGCTGTAGACCGTGTGTATGTGGACCAGTTGCTGTAGACCGTGTCTCTGTTGACCAGTTGCTGTAGATCGTGTCTCTGTTGACCAGTTGCTGTAGATCGTGTCTATGTTGACCAGATGCTGTAGACCGTGTCTCTGTTGACCAGTTGCTGTAGACCTTGTCTCTGTTGACCAGTTGCTGTAGATCGTGTGTTTATTGACCAGTTGTTGTAGATCGTGTGTCTGTTGACCAGTTGCTGTAGCTGTGAGTCTGTTGACCAGTTGCTGTAGACCGTGTGTTTGATGACCAGTTGCTGTAGACCGTGTGTTTGATGACCAGTTGCTGTAAGACCACCTCCGTGTTTGGCAGAAGGTGTTCAGATGAACAGAAAGACAATGTTTCAGTCACGCGGACAAAGTATAGACGACGGCATTCCAAGTTTGTCGTCAGGCCATAGCTAACTGGTGTGCGAATACATATTATAAAGGACTAATGCTCGGTCGCGCGTTGAAACGCTATTTGTAGTATTATATTTGTATTATGCTGATTTAATGGGGCATGAAAACGTGTGTTATGCCAGTAATCACGGAAGCTTTTCGCCGATCATTTGTGAGTTTACATCCTCTCTTCTAGTTACTACTACATAAAACTATTGTGTGAACAATACTTGTTTGATCCATGATTCAACAAATCAGTCTCTACTAAGATAACTTTCTTTGTTAGAAAATGTCATTAATATGAAACGACCCCACGTAACTTGTTCTCACATGCAGTGTTAAAAGTCAGCACTTTTTATCAGACATTAAAGAATGAAGCTGTCTTTCACAACGAAATACTGTTCTATCAAACATTTAATCTTGCTGTCATGGCGATTACCCTGCTACAAAAACTCTGTATAATCATTTGAAATTATTGCAGTATTAAAAATCGGCACTTTTATCGCACATAAACGGATCGGGTTATCTGTCACAGCGAAATATCTTTCTGTCAAACACTCACTCTTGCTGTCTAGACATGACCCTGCAAAGTAACTCTTACACACATTGGAAATGATGGCAATAACTTCGACAACGCCTGGATGCGCAGTAAACGAACAAAAGATGAAAGAAACTCGGCCAATCACCCACATATTTCCGTAACTGCTGATACCGTTAGATTGATTGGTACTTTTTGGAACATTGATTAAGCGATATCGGAATGCGCAATTTATGTATCACATTAACACAAAGAAAACAGCTGCGACATCATGTGTAGGTTAACGTGAAAGTGCTATTCTTCTCCTTTCTCCAAACAGTTTGTAGACAACAGGAGCGTTTGTTTATTATTTATGCAGTCCGCCTAAATACTGTAATTTATTTGTTGTATATTTGTGGTTTAAAATAACACACACACACACACACACACACACACACACACACACACACACACACACACACACACACACACACAAAAACACACACACACACACACACACACACACACACACACACACACACACACACACACACACACACACACACACACACACACACACACACACACACACACACACACACACACACACACACACACACACACACACATACATACATACACACACAAACTAAATGCTAATTTTATTTTTCGATGTGATGGCGTTCATAGGCCTAACATATCGTAAACACCACGTCAAACAATTTTGTGTGGCGTTCGCCGGAGAAAATCATATCTGTTTTAATAGTTTTTGATTACATTTATTATAGGACCGTTTTACAACGTAGGTAAAAATTCGAATGATCTAATGCTATCTGAGTGATGTCAATAAAATATGATAATAATTTATTGTAAACCACACAGGTGATTTTAGCTATTCTTATATTTATACCTTTCGATTGGGTCTTGGTGTGACCCTCGAATGTCCGGACGGACATTCGAGGTAAAGCAGTAATTGTGAACATTCCCTCCTACCTGTTTAGCCCAAGATCGATTTAGGGTTTGAATTCGTTGGATGATATCTGAATTCGGTCTAGCTGACCTGATGAACTGGTTTAAGTCAGCTACTTTATGCAGGAAGGCATTAACAGGAGAACCTTCTGGTTGTCTACTTACGATTGCAATATGGTGAATCAACTGGAGCAGATGGAATAATAGTTTAGACAATTTGGCTAAACTCTCTCTCTCTCTCCCACCCTCTCTCCCTCCCTCCCTCCCTCCCTCCCTCCCTCCCTCCCTCCCTCCCTCCCTCCCTCCCTCCCTCCCTCTCTCCCTCCCTCCCTCCCTCCCTCCCCCTCCCTCCCACCCTCTCTCCTCCCTCCCTCCCTCCCTCCCTCTCTCCCTCCCTCCCTTTCTCTGTCCCTCTCTCTCTCCCTCCCTCCCCCCCTCCTCCCTATATATATATATATATATATATATATATATATATATATATATATATATATATATTTGTGTGTGTGTGTGTTAGCAGTGATCACGTTGACCCCTACATTGTTTAACAAACAGCTACACTAAAAACAATGACAAATCAGAAAATAACAGGCGATAAGTTCCAGCCATTCTAAACTCGTGTCAATGAATGAAGGGTCTCCACGAAATGTATTTGAGAGACAAGCATATGACGAAAATTTAAAACGTATATCGATGTCACCACATTAGTAAACCAAGTAAGTGCGGAATCAATATTTCGTTACATCTTCCGTGAATTATGGTCAATTTAATTATGATCAAGCTGATGATGACACGTATAATGGTCATAAACTAACAACGACTGCCCCCTCAGCCGCCTACCGAACGTGACGGTGAGCGGATCTAGGAACGCTACGTAAAAATCGATGACTTCGGCAAAATTAAAGTAGCCCGCAGACCACGGAGACTCGCTCAAGACGCAAGCGTCTTGAGCGGGGAAATCACTTCGAGACTTGCTCAAGACTTGACCTCAAGACTCGCTCAAGACGCGGTCAAGATTCACCGAAAACGCGCCTTGAGCGTGTCTTGAGCGCGTCTTGGGCGAATCTTCTCGGTGTGCGGGCCGCTTTAATGTGAATTACATTATTTCTGCGACGTGACATCTCCTAAAGCAAACATTCCTGCATACCTGTGACACTTTAACAACTTTCTCTTAGGTTTTTGTCATAAAAAACTTTTCTGAAACAAGAATTTCAACAAAATATATGACGAAAAGCACGTGTTCTGGCAGCCGTTTTGTTTATCGCTTGGCGGCGGAGTTTGCTAAGCAAGTGGATACATCAATTGATGCACCCAGTATGACACAGTTTGCTTACGTCAAATATCAACTACCCACGTCATCATCGTCAATCTTTGCCTTTGCCAACAATGTTGTTTACCGTTTTGTTATAACGTCATTACCCCTGCTGCAGAACGTCTCCTAAAGCAGACAATGCTGCACACTTAAGTAAATTAACATATTCAATACGTCTGTTATATGTGTTCGTCTTTATCAGACACGTACATATATAATATTATATGAATATTAATACATCATATAATAAACAATGTTTAGTTGAACCTTTCTCATTCGCAATGTTAAAATCGGCATTTGTATCGCTTTCAAAAGGACGAGGTTGTGTTTCGCTGTGAAAAACGTGTTGTGAAACACCTAATGTTGAAACTAAGACCTGAGCAAGTGGGCTTACATCCTCAGATATGTACCCCAGGTGTATTCTGGGCCCACTTCTTTTCAATGGTTTTTATTAATAATATTGTTCATAATGTTAGATAAATCCTCTCTGTACAGCTATGCTGATGATAGCACCCTGTCGTATGCTCAAACCATGACACTCTCATTCACGACGACTGTTCGTCCAAACTACAATGGTTCAAAATCAACCAGATGAAGGCTAACCAAACTTATTTCCAAGCTTCAGCAAGAGAGGAAACAGCGATATTACATAATAATATGTTACTTTAGAAAATACGACCATCCGCTGTGACGGCGCTGTTGTTGTTCCCGGCATTGAGATTGATATTTCGCCAACATTTGACGAACATGTCACTAACATCTGCAAAAACGCAGATAGACTGCGCTCTTACAACGTTTTGGCAATCTTCTTCCTTACTCGACGAGAGAAACTTGCAATTTTCTAATTCTTCATAGCAGGAAACGTCAACTACTGCCTTTAATTTGGATTTTTATAGCCAAGCCAGCACCAACAAACTTGATGAAATGCTGGAAAGACAGCACTTGGCTTATTAACAATGATTACTCATCCACGCATAAGTATCTTTTAAAGACAACTAACACCGAACACCTCCACGTAAGAAGGATGAAAACAATTTGAAGTATTCAAAATTGTAAAACAATTATTATTCAATATCTTATCATTCTTAAATGTTCCCAACATTCATTGCGAATGGATAAATCTACGGTCGTCGAAACATGGACTTAAATCTTTAATTCTCGATGAACCGCGGAACTGGAACAATCTGCCAAATAAATCCGAACAAGTGAAAACTACAGCGAGTTCTACAAAGTGTTATACAGTTGGTAAACTGTTATACCAGTTGGTAAACGGCTAATATGCCTATCGTCATGCCAAATCCCTTTAACATGTATTTTGTGCGTATTGTATACATACATACATTGTACATGCATACATTTATTTGATTTTCATCATTTTCCCCGTATTTTATCCGTTTTAATACTTTAATTTCAATGTTTTTGTTAAAGTTTTTAGTGTGTTTAATGTCATTTACGTTTTGTGTCTTGTTTTTCGGAAAATAGCTCAAATGAGCTAATGTTATGTAATTGCACATCCCGTTATTCCATAGGTCCAATATATGATGGCCGAGAAGGGCCATCGCGTTTTGTGTGGCTATTCGAAACGTGGAGGCGATAAACGATGCGCGATGCGATGTGCGAAGTGCGATGTGCGATGTGCGGAGTGCGGTGTGCGGTGTGCGGTGTGCGGTGTGCGATGTGCGGTGTGCGGTGTGCGGTGTGCGGTGTGCGGTGTGCGGTGTGCGGTGTGCGGTGTGCGGTGTGCGGTGCGCGGTGCGCGGTGCGCGGTGCGCGGTGCGCGGTGCGCGGTGCGCGGTGCGCGGTGCGCGGTGCGCGGTGCGCGGTGCGCGGTGCGCGGTGCGCGGTGCGGTGCGCGGTGCGCGGTGCGCGGTGGCGGTGCGCGGTGCGCGGTGCGCGATGCGCGATGCGCCATGCGCCATGCGCCATGCGCCATGCGCCATGCGCCATGCGATGTCATACATTATAATACATTATAGAAGAAGCCGTAATAAGCAGGCCTACGCCGAAAACGAGATTTAGGCAGCCATTTGCATTTAATTATTAGAATACTTATTAAACTCAAGCCATGTGTCTACTGTTGGTAACGTTAATGTATGTATCCGGTTACAAAGATTTTTATTTATTTAGCAGAACGAACCGTGTTCGTATTTCTACCGAAATTGTAATGAGAGTCTGCTAGGCTTAAATTTAGCCTGAACGAATGGAGGACAAACTCTTAATAAAGTCTAGATTCGACACTAAAATTGTTTGTTGAAAATATTATGGTATCTTATAAAAAGAGGCGTATCATTTTTTCACCGCTCACGAATTTATTGTATAATTCAATTTCAACTAACTGGTCGAAAATATAGGGCCTAAACGCTGTTTTGTGCCTCTAGTCACGAAGAACCAAGAATCGTGATGACATGTTTTAGTAGAAGATTACCCGAGTTTCTAGCTTTTATTATGACTAATTCTGGCTTCACTAGAGGCACCTGCTGGGAACTAACACTTAGGCCGACTTCGATTGAGCTACGCGAGTAACTCGCGTAACCCGGGTCCCAATCGAACAACCGAGATCACTCGAGCACGTGACTATTGTTAACCTAGATTAGCAAGGTGAATCTTCAAGGCCGCTACTCGAGGCTATCGCGAGTTTTTCAGGATTCACTCGAGTAACTGACGTCATTTGCAGTGACAGCCAATAGGGAACGTAGGCCCCTACTGCATAAGAAATTAATTAAACATTACATGATTACTTAATTTTATTTATTTATTAACACAGGTTTTGCAATATTTTCTGCAGTGTACAATTATGACACGAGGCTGTTTAGCATTTAAATGTATATTTTAATAACACCTTAGAACCCCTTACCTGTTATCATATCCCGGATGATAAAAGCAATATTGTATTCACAAATGTTACTAATTGCCTAGAATCTAACAACATTGTGTGTCCACAATTTAGTTCAACTCTATCGTATATATTATACATACATATATGTTCATATATAAACATCTAGTATCACACAAGAGGTGGGCTTCTGTATATTATACATACATATATGTTCATATATAAACCTCTAGTATCACACAAGAGGTGGGCTTCTGTAAGATCGTTGAATAACAAAGTATGTCGTGTAACTGCAAATGCCTAAATAAAACTTAAACTATGAATGTTACAATACTTTCGCAACAATTGCTATATTCATGATTTCAGCCATAATAGTCATGCTCCCACAATGTTATGCAAAGGGTATGACGAATGTCGGTTAGTTACGGGTATACAACATAGATACATCTACATTCATATGCATACATACATATAACATTACATAATGGATGGACTTTTTTAAGACCGTTGTGCAACAAAGTACAATCTCGTGTAACTGCAAATACTTACTACAACAATACTTAAACGATGAATATTACAATAGTTCTGCAACACTTGCTACAATTACGATGTCAAAGAACACGACGAATGACGGTTAGTTAGCATTTTCTATCAACGCAAACTGAGGAAACGTTCACCACATTACACGCTTCTAATTAATCAGTTCGACAGACAAATATTAGGAAACGCCTGTTTGACATTATACACGATACATATGTACATATTGGTTAAACAAAGTCCGTTTGGGGTGGGGTCATCAACACAACACTATCATACATGCACACACACACACACACACACACACACACACACACACACACACACACACACACACACACACACACACACACACACACACACACACACACACACACACACACACACACACACACACACACACACACACACACACACACACACACACACACACACACACACACACACACACACACCGCCACACTCGCGCACACTCGCGCACACTCGCGCACACTCGCGCACACTCGCACACACTCGCACACACTCGCACACACTCGCACACACTCGCACACACTCGCACACACTCGCACACAAATCAGAATGAAATCAACAGCAAATGAGAATGAAATGAACCGCAACATCAAATGTGACAAGGTTGCATTTGCAAAGCTTCAGATTAGAGTTATTGATGAACATGCGAACCATAATTCAACAGTTATTCGTGTAGAGTCCACATTTCAGCATATATCATTAAGAACACAAATGTCAAGGATGGGCAAACGGGTCTCTAACAGCAGGAGCAGAGTTTCTTGCGAGTTTCGTAGAAGAAGCTTCGCACATCACTCCGGAACATGGGACTGAGGAAGCTGTAGATGAACGGGTTGACGATGGAATTAATCACGAACACTCGCTTGAATTGATCTGTGATGGGCAGACCGTAGTTCTTGAGGAAGAACGGCAGCCAGCAGAGGATGAAGACGGCGGTAACGACGAACAGAACCAACGTGCCTCGCTGTGCCTGTGCTGCTTTCGACGGTTTGGCCGCTGCAACTGGCCCGGCGGTCGTCTTCGGGATCGCTGCAGACATGCTGGCCGTTGTCGACATCGAAGTGATCGCGACCACTTCAGTGCTCGTTGATGTCATTGCTACGGCTCCGATCTGGCGTCGAGCGGACCTCATCCGCTTCAGTAAGATTACAGCCATGGCGCCGTATGACGCAAGCACGATGATGAAGCATGCATTCGCGAGTCCAGTGGTGAGAATGAGGTAGGTGGGCATGAGGCGAAAGACGAGGGTTACCGTCAACATTGCTGAATAACAGACGGAGAACGCCGCGTTTACGACGAGTGCTGTCTTCGCTCTTCCGGTGCTGAGGGTGAATTTATGCGGTTTGGCGATGGCCAGACATCGTTCGGTTGCAAGGAAGGCCAGCAAACATGTCGAGAATATGACAGCCGTGTTTAAGACGAAAACAAGAATGAGCTTACCAAGTTTGTCGGTATACACTATTAACATCACCAGGAAACACACGCATATCACTGTGTCCACAACGCCCAAAGCGAACATATAGGCTCTCATTGATGTCGTCATCTTTCGAATGTATATGACAACCACAAATAGATTTCCTGGCAAGCCCAAAATGCACAAGAGTAGCATTATTTGTTGGTATGCCGTAGTCACGGCATGAAACATCCCTTGATTCGATGTGCCCAATATGTTGGATACATTTCCCTCGGAATTCGATATGGATCGTGTGTAGAATGATGTAATGTTAATCTGTGCCATAGCGTTGTCTATATTTCAAATATACCGCACACGGTATATGTCTCTTCAGGAGCGTCTGTCACGACACAAGCCCACGTTGATGATAGATAAGTTCAACCAACGATGCAGAAACTTTCAAATATCGTCTGACCTTTCAAGAACAAATCTAACTTGCAGTTGGTACTAAAGCGAGTGTCTTTATCGTCTTCCGTTTGTGCGATCGTCTAACGTGGATTCTATTCCCCGGTGGTGACATATACGAAGATCCCGTATAGCGGAATATGTGCAGAACCTATGTCGTCCTACTGCATCCAACAACCACAGTTCCAGCTCTGGTGCTGCAACATCCTCGTCGGTGGCAGAGGCCAGAGCTTGCTGTGAGGCAATCGATTACTGACCTGTCATTTAGATAATTTATGTAGCCGAACCGTTTGTGCACTTGTTGCAGTGGTGTGGTACATCGTTGGCCAATCTGATCTCGCTCATTCAAACGCTCATCAAGGCATCTACTCTTTGTCAAGCAATGCTGGTGATTGGCCGACTTCGCTACACCCTTTGTTCGCTTATGAATATTTCACTATGAATATTTTCTCTACAAAAATATTAGTCTCTTTCTGAAGCGATAAAAGTATTCCATGTGTTATATATTTTTCTTACATTTATTCATATTGTGGAACTTAGTGTTTGATCAAAACCTCCGGCTAACGATTAGAAAATGTATTCCGAACACATTGCAAATTCCTGCAGAAATAACTAGTCTAACAAATGTGAGTCGAATTCACTGCATACGATAAAATAGAATGCATTAAAACATCATAGAATATCAATGCATTGACATGTGATACCGTATAAAAACTGCTTTATTCTGCGCTTTCGTGTTTACTGGCAATTGTGTAATCCGCATGGTATGAAATAGTTAAATTATCTGTTTGTTCAGGTTACTGGTAAAGTGTGCACGTTACCTCATACCCTGTCTGATATCTTATTTTGCATGCCTTTTTTCAGACAGCAGAGTGTTTAATCTGTGTGTGCCTACTTTAATCTTATAAAGTATGTATGCCATACATGCATATTATAAAGCCGCTCTCACAACACTGACATATAGAGTGACCAGATCATTCTTGTAATTTATGCAGACTTTAACTGATATAACATTTCC
>JAODUO010000725.1:120000-135000 GCA_025642075.2 Ridgeia piscesae | reverse complement strand
CATTGCCACGACCAGCATGACTGACATGGTGGCCCTTGTGTCTCGGGAGGTCATGAAGCAACTTCGCGATGAGTGCGACCCCACCTCTACCAAATGACCATGCCCTGCACGGGTACGTCCCTGTTGCTTCTCCGGTGACGCTGCCCCGCTATGATGCATTGGCAAGTGACCCACTGGACAGTGCAGTTACCGGTGCACTTAACTCCCTGTTCCTGGGCGACTCCGTTAACAGCCACATGACAGTTGACACTTTGGCTCCAGCTGCCCCCCCACACGACTGCCACGGACATTACAGCTTTGGCACCAATGCTGCACACTCTTCTGAACACTGCCTTATCATGTGGTACGCAACGGGCATATCGGCGAGCCATTTCATCTCACGCAAATTTTTACAGGTTCGGCATTGTTTTAGTCATATGCACTTTAAGCACAACACTTCTGGACAACCAGTTACTTTAACTATTTCTCAAACCAGTGACGCATCCAGGACACGTCCTGTCTCAATTTCTGAAACTTCGGGGTACCTTTGCCGGCACATTGTTTGCTTTCGCTAATTCTTCCCCAGTGTCGTACTTACTTTTGCCAGTATCTCACAAAAGCTTTGCTATGGGCAGGAACGTGGACGATACAGCATGACTGGCGTCCACGACGTTCTACCTCTATTTCATTTATCTAGTCAGTACCTTTGTCTTACCATTCGATCTAGAACGTGGACGCTTCAGCATGACTGGCGTCCACGATATTCTACCTCTATTACATTTATCTAGTCATTACCTTTGTCTTACCATTCGATCTAGAACGTGGACGCTTCAGCATGACTGGCGTCCACGATATTCTACCTCTATTACATTTATCTAGTCATTACCTTTGTCTTACCATTCGATCTAGAACGTGGACGCTTCAGCATGACTGGCGTCCACGATATTCTACCTCTATTACATTTATCTAGTCATTACCTTTGTCTTACCATTCGATCTAGAACGTGAACGCTTCAGCATGACTGGCGTCCACGACGTTCTACCTTCATTAGTAAGGCTTTACCTTACCGTTTTGGGTACGATTAATGCTAAGCCTGACAGACCAATTCCACCCTAGCACCTTTTGTATTCCCAGTTGCTTTCGCTCCGGGCCTTGTAGTTGTTGCAGCATGACTGCCCTTTCTTATCTTACTGTCGACATTAGCAATTGTTTTGTTACAGCATGACTGCCATTCGATGTTGCCCTGTACAGTCGTTCTTTGCATTCCCTCGCCTTATATATGGCTCAGGTACAAATCGTATTCTCGCGGTTTCACGGCATATTTCTTCTAAATGTTCAGCTATGTTCCTTGGCAGACGCCCTGGGGTGGGGGTGGGGCCTCTGACTAGAGGCCTGGTGGGGTATATCATTGCCCCCACCTTTGCTACTTTTACATTGTCATTTGATAATTGTTTACCTAAGGTATGAGCATCATTGTATAGGCAGCTAGCAGCTATGCATATATGTTGTATTTTCCTGTTGAAAATCTGGCTGCTAACCTGTTACATTATCATGGTTTTATATTTTGTTAGTACAATTATTAAATGACCTTTATCGACAATTACTCTTTGTGTGTTCTGTAGCAAACTAGCTCAGGGTTCTGCCAGTATGAATTATATTCACATTGAACATCAGCAGGGGATAAATGCGTTTTCAGTAATTATCGGATTGATTACTTAGAAGCGTTAGGTTATACGTGTAATGTGATGAACATTTCCCGAGTTTGCTTTGGTGTGAGATGCCAACTAACCGTCATTCGTCGTGTCTTTGACATCGTGAATGTAGCAAGTGTTGCAGAACTATTGTAATATTCATCGTTTAAGTATTGTTGTAGTAAGTATTTGCAGCTACACGAGATTGTACTGTGTTGCACAACGGTCTTACAAAAGCCAACCCTTTATGTAATGCTATATGTATGTATATGAATGGAAGTGTATGTATGATGTATACCGTAGGGTTGAACTAAATTGTGACCGCACATTGTTGTTATATTCTAGGCAGTTAGTTATAATTGTGAATAGCATTATTGATTTTAATCCGCCGGGATGCGATAATATCGTTTTAACATATTAACATAACATACTAAGTTAAAAAAAATGATTTCATTCTGGACCGCATTCTGTATCCATTTGCTTCTTTGAATGGGAATCTTGTTAAATATGTAATTTAAACCAAATAATACAACTCGATACTGTAAAACATCCTTAAGCGTACACAATTACGAGTATTTATCTACATTGTATATGTCTGACAGTTCTGGACGACTAAACCTGTTCTGTAAGGGTAATCTGATGATAATTATCGGTGTCTTACAAAGCTCCACACGAGAATGCAGTCGTGTGTGGACTGCGTGAGCACGCAGTTGTCGGGCCGTTGCTAAACAAGAACACACTCAACAACAACCATTCAGTTCGCAGTCAGTGAGACTGTTGTTGCAAGAAGTATCACTGGTCATATTTCCGTTCAGCGAAATCATCATACATGTAGAACCATTCAACAGAAACCACTTTGTTGTGCGGAACAAATACGACGAAAGCCGCTATTAACAATAGACAAGGCACGGGACGTCTTCTTGTTGACTTTTGTGCGATCTTTGACAACATCAACCACAATATTTGTAGGTATTCTTATGCTGTCTAGTTCCCTATGAAGTGTTCTGTGTAGTTTTTATTTACCGTATGCAATACTTTAAAGATATCATCCACGTTAAAATTATTTCCTGTTGAACCGGACTTTTGTGTTCTCGTTTGAAACATGTTTCTACCTGGAAGTATTCCCTTGTTGATTGGAAATGCAACCCAATATGGGCAGTCAAGTTGAAATATAAAAACAATGGAAGAACAAACAATTGATGGAGAATTACTAATGGAAGGATGGTCACGAACACACACAAATTCGTGGAAAAGAAAAGGTCAGTTCTTCGCGCAGTAGCAGGGCCTTGCGACTGCTCAAACCGCTTAACACACGACTACCTGGCAGAACTCTTTAATAGAATACCATATCCACCTGCGCGATGATACCTCGTTGTTCCACCACTGTGCCAGACACCACAGGGATCACATTATCGAGCCAACGGTTCCAGGCACGTTGTGATATCGTTGGCAAGGCGTTTGGCTAAGTGGCCCGACGCCTGGTGGGCACAGAGAGTGTTCATTCGTGATGCTCGTCGAATACAATACGTCGGTTTCGTGCTGCGGTCACTGCTATTCTCGGTGTCTGTACAAGTACACCCCACTAGCGACACAACCAGAGCGCAGGCACTTTCTTCTCATCATTTTGCACACTGACATTAGCTAAGCCATCTATTACAAATCAGTGGTCTATTTGTAACGCTGACTATCGTCAAATTGCAAATGAATGCGACAATAATCACATGTCTGCGATGATACAGGCCGTGCGTGGCAGACTAACAAACGAAACCATGGCTGATGTGAATGCTTTAACAGAAATGGTAGACATTAGAAATGCAATTAAGAGATGTCAGGTTTTATACGACGATGACGTCAACAGTATTATTACGGATATTAATGTGTTTTTAAATCGCCGTGTTAATGTGCGAAAATAAATATTGTATTATTATTACTATTTGATTATGCTGATGATCTGCAGGTGTACTCTCACTCGGACTTCGCTGCGACAGCGTTGGAGTCTACTCTACGACATATCGAGGAGTGCTAATCAGTGGATGGTGTCAAACTACATGCGCATGAATAACAACAAAACTGAGTACCTTCACTTAGTACCAAACGATTGCCACTGCGTTTGTTGATGGCACTATGATTCGCCGTGGGGATATTATGATTACTGCCTCAGTACGTGTTCTTATACTTTAACAAGATTTAACAAGATTGCCACCTAGAGATTCAACTCAACAGGTGGACTAGGAAGCCATTTGGCTTATCGAGAGTCCAACCTATCTATCTAAGTATACCCCGCCCTTCTTAGGTATATGTCAATTTTATTTTTAAATATATTGACACTGCTAGCACCTACACAATCAGCTGATAATCTGTTCCATTCGTTTACTGTTCTTTGTGAAAATGAAAATTTTCTAATATCTAGTCTACACTGCTTCTTTGCTAATGTAACTCCATGTCCTCTAGTCCTTCTCTCTTCCTTGACTGTGAAAAAAATATTTCTGTCAATATTTTCATATCCATTCAATATTTTAAACACCTCAATCTGATCTCCTCTCAATCTTCTGGTTTCTAGTGTTGTTAAGCCACATTCTTTTAGACGCATTTCATAACTAATATTCCTGAGTTTTGGTATCATTTTGGTTGCTCTCCTTTGTACTCTTTCTAGCATATCAATATCCTTCTTGCGATATGGCCTCCATGCTTGTATACAATATTCTAAGTGAGGCCTAACTATTGTTTTATACAGCGGTATTATTAGTTCTTTTTCTTTGTACACTATATTTCGCCTAATTAATCCAAGAATTTGGTTTCCCTTCGCTGCTGCAATTCCACACTGCTCTGATACCTTCATGTCAGCACTAATAGTTAACCCTAAGTCCTTTTCCTTTGAGGTAGTATTTAGTACAGTATCACCCATTGTATATTGTGCATCTTCATTCCCATGTCCTGTGTGAAGGCACTTACACTTTCCAAAATTAAACAGCATTTGCCACTTCTCAGACCATTCTATCAACTTATTAAGATCATCTTGTAAATGCTGTCTATCTGCATCACTTTTAATTTCCTAAACATTTTTGTGTCGTCCGCAAACTTCAACACCTTGCTTGTTATGTCATCATCCAAATCATTGATATATATTAAGAATAAAATAGGTCCCAGTACTGATCCCTGCGGTACTCCACTCAAAACCGGTTTCCAGTTTGAAACCTCCCCATCAACTACTACTCTTTGTCTTCTACCAATAAGCCATTTTTCTATCCAGTTGATCATTCCATTTCCTATGCCATGGGCCTTTAGTTTAAGTAGTAGTCTTTGGTGTGGCACTTTGTCAAAGGCTTTTTTAAATCTAAGTAGATTATATCTACTGGTGATCCCTCATCTAGCCATTTTGTGACATCTTCCAAAAAACATAACATATTTGTTAAGCATGACCTCGCTTTTAAAAACCCATGTTGAGATGGGTTTATCAATTTATTTTTAACAAGAAAATCAACCAGGTGATCTTTAATTAGTCTTTCTAATAGTTTGCAAATCACCGATGTTAAACTCACTGGTCTATAGTTCTCTGACTTGTTTCTCGAACCTTTTTTAAATAATGGTATAATGTTTGCTTCTTTCCATTCTAACGGAACTATTCCCTCCTCTAATGACAAATTGAACACTGTTGCAAGCGGTATGCTGATTTGTTCTACAATTTCCAATAGTAATTTGGGAGGAATCCCATCCACTCCAGGTGATTTATTATCCTTCATATCTCTTATTTTCATAGCTACCATTGTTGGGGTTACAATTAGTTGTCCTAAATAGTCAAACTCTCTCCCTTCGAACTTAGTCTCAAGTACTGGTAATATACTAATATCTTCCCTGGTAAACACCGAACTAAAGTACTCATTTAGGTTTTCTGCCATTAAGAATCCCTCTGTTATTATGTTTCCATCACTACCTTCTAGAGGACCGACCTTATCCTGAACTTTCTGTTTACTTCGAACATACGCATAAAAACTCTTGCTGTCATGTTTTATATTAAAAGCTATTTTTTGTTCGTAGCTTCTCTTTGAATTTCTAATTTCAGCTGTAGCTTGATTAAGTGCTTCTTTATAAATGCTATAGTCTTCTTCACTTCCGGTATGTATATATGTCTTCCACATCATTTGCTTGTACTTGATTTTTCTAATGGCTTCCTTCGATAAGTGTTTCTTCTTTGACCGTTTCCCCTGTTTTTTCAAGGGGACAAATTTGTCAACGACGCAGTCAATTTCACTCTTTAAAATATTCCAGCATTCTGTTGCTGTCTTATTCTTCAGTGTGTTATTCCAGTCTATCTTTGCTAAATATTCCCTCATGTCCTTATATCTTCCTTTGTGAAAAATTTTCCTGTACCTTATTTTTCTATTCCGTTCTCCCTTTACTTTGATGATAAAATGTATCTGGTTATGATCACTACACCCCAGTGGCTCACATATCTTGACATTATCAACAAATTCCTTCTGTGAGCTCAATACTATGTCTAACACGTTCTCGCCCCTGGTTGCTTCTAACACATGTTGAGAAAGGAAACTATCTTGTACTAAATTTAAAAACTCTTGATCCTCTCTCCCGGTACTCTGTAGAGATGTCCACTGTATATGCCCATGGTTAAAATCCCCCATAATAATACAGTCCCGTTTACTCACTTCTTTGATAGCGTTATGTATTTTTTCATTCTCTTCCATGCTTATGTTTGGACTCCGATACACTAACCCAACAGTTAATGTTGACTTTCCTGTAACTATGTTACACCAGACAGCATCTTCACATTCTGCTTCTTTTACTAATTTTATTTCATAAGCTTGGATGGATTCTTTAATATATAAAATAACTCCGCCTCCCCTTCTTCCTAATCTATCTTTCCTAAACATTACATACCCTGTCATTCCTAATTCAGCATCTGATATATCAGGTGTGGCCCAAGATTCAGTTATACCTATTATGTGAGGGTCAATATCTTCTACCATAATGTTTAGTTCATTTCTTTTGTTTACTATGCTCCTTGCATTTAAACAAACACATTTATAACCAAATTCCGTAGGGCTTTCCAGGCTGTTCTTTGCTGATGTGTTTTTGCTATCTTTATCTATGCCTCTAGTATTTGGCTTCTCTGTGTATCCCCCCTGCGAAACTAGTTTAAAAAGTTGCAACCTGTTCCATTATTCATCGATCGAAGAAGGTTCTCGGAGAACACTGCTGCGCCCTTTCCGCTTACATGGAGGCCATCTCTCATAAACATGTCTTCTTTACCAACAAAATATCCCCACAAATCTACAAATCCAACTCCTTCTTCTTCACACATCTGCTCTAATAGTCCGTTAATGGCCATCCTCTTGCAATTTCTAAATGTTGTTCCCCTTCCCCTGATCACTGGCAAGATTCCTGAGAGTATGATCTGTTCAACTCTCGTCTTCTTCAGTGTCTCTACCAACTCTCTGTATCTCTTTACTATCCTGGTTGTTCCATCCCTGTCTGCATTGTTCGTCCCTACATGTACTAATATAGACCCCCCTTGGCCATGCCCCAAAACTTTCTCTACCCGTTCATTCACATGCTCTATCCTAGCCCCCGGAAGACAAACAACAACGTCTTCTCCTTTGCTTAATGTCCTGTCTGTCTTTCGCAAAATGGAGTCTCCCATAAATACCCTTTCTGTTCTCAATGCCCCCTCGATCACTGCTTCAGAGTAGCTCCTCCGTTTTGCATCTCCCTGGTTGCTGACTTTTCCCCCTGCCGCTTTCTCTGTTGTTCCTTTCTTTCCGGTCTCTTTTCTTCCTGTCATCGTCCTTGTTATTGACTTCCGTTTGGTCACATCACCTCTCACTTCCTTTCTTCCATTCGTCTTAACTCCTGTCGCATCTACTTCTCTCATCTCCTGTCCCCTTGTCCCTCCCTCCTTCTCTACTGTCACTTTCTCCCCTGTCACCTTCCTGCATGTCATGTTTCCTGTTGTTCTTTCTCCATTTGTTGTCCTTGCAATCACCCTCCCTCCACTCTGCATCCCTTCACAATATCCGTTAGCCTAGCTAACTCTGCTGTCAGACAGTCCACTTTCCAACACCCTAAACATTGGAACGTAAACCCTTCCTCCGTTGTCTCTGACCAAGTTTTTCCGCACCCCGATACGGCAAAATCCACCAAGCTGTGGCAGTGGTTACACACCAAGTGCCTCCTTGCCTTCACTTGCCGCTTGCCAGGTGCCATATTACGATTTGTCAAAATCAACTCTTAGTTTAAACCAACTTAGTCTTTAGAAAGACTGTTTGTTTATTGTGTACAGCAACTGCACCACACTTTATGTTATAAAGAACTTACTACCTATGCTACCATGAATAATAAGTTTAGTCTGTACTGGTACCGTTCCCTAGCGGAAATGTTGGACACTACCTATATAAACAAACAAACAAGGGTTTCCTACTAAAACGCTTGTTTATTTTTTAATAACAATGATACCTATTCACAGTTTTATCTTACATATGTAGTTGTTACTCTTATTGCTTTATCTCTTATATACTATATCAAATAAAGAGATTTGCTCAATCTTGTTTACAATTTGTCGAAGCCTAGATTACCCTTTTATCACCCACTATACTAATCTGTTCAAAAATACTGTTAACTAACAAACTTTAACCAAAACTACTACTCAATATATGACCAGTACCACTTTATGAATAACCTTAACACAAGAATAATACTTATCAATCAATATTTCCGCTTGTTTTTCAAATTTGATACACCACCAATTTCAAACCTCTACATCTGCCAATTTTCCCGCCAACTTTGTGTTGTCATAAACTGCCACCTCGATTGTAAGAGGCAAGATTCAAGCACCGTCAGTGTGTGTTCTCATTTCACCTCCGCCGTAGCAATCAGATGAGTCGTTATCTCCCAGTAACGTCAAGGAAACGTGTCGTCAACGCCATTATTACATCACGGCTTGACTACTGCAATTCAGGTCTATACGACACTTCTGTTAACAACATCTCTCGACTGGAGAGAATCTTCTGTTAACAACATCGCTCGACTGGAGAGAATCTTCTGTTAACAACATCGCTCGACTGGGGAGAATCTTCTGTTAACAACATCGCTCGACTGGAGAGAATCTTCTGTTAACAACATCGCTCGACTGGGGAGAATCTTCTGTTAACAACATCGCTCGACTGGAGAGAATCTTCTGTTAACAACATCGCTCGACTGGAGAGAATCTTCTGTTAACAACATCGCTCGACTGGAGAGAATCTTCTGTTAACAACATCGCTCGACTGGAGAGAATCTTCTGTTAACAACATCGCTCGACTGGAGAGAATCTTCTGTTAACAACATCGCTCGACTGGGGAGAATCTTCTGTTAACAACATCGCTCGACTGGGGAGAATCTTCTGTTAACAACATCGCTCGACTGGAGAGAATCTTCTGTTAACAACATCGCTCGACTGGGGAGAATCTTCTGTTAACAACATCGCTTGTGTTTACATATAAAACTGTGCACATTGATGCCCATTACTATTTACCGAGCTTGTATATCAATACAAACTACAGGAGCACTACGCTCTGTCAACAATAAGTTGCTAACAGTTGCGTGGACTCGTGTCAAAGCAGAAGGAAGACAACCCGTGTACAGTTGCCGCGGCGACCTTGTGGAACACTGGCAAATGACATTAAGACATTTGGTTGTCCAGCTACTTTCAAGGCATGCCTAAATACTCATTTTACCAACTCTTTTTTCGTGGCATAGTTTAGTTTCCGCATTAGTTAGTTTGTTTATCTTATGCATTATTATATATATATTCTTACATATTTATTTGTTTATTTATTATTCCTACATACATTAGTTCAGCTAATTTAATTCTTCTTATATCTACATATATCTTTAGCGAAGTTGATTATTTTAGTATAGTTATTTAATTAATGTATTTATTTTGTATTGTACTAATTTCAATTTATAATTTAGAAACATTCCAATGAATTTTAATGTGGTATACAATTATATGGTTAAATTAATACGTGATTATCATATCGTCTACGGTTATTATACTAGATACAAATTTCACATTCGTAGTTCCAGTATTTTTCATAGTTGTTTAAAAAATGCAAGTTTATTTGGCCATTGTTGTTGCCTGTGCATAGGTTCTGCATGTTGTAAAGCGCCACGAATTTTTTTTCTTTTCTGGCGCTATATTAAATAAAATATATTATTTTTAATATCATTATTATTATTATTATTAGTAGTAGTAGTAGTAGTAGTAGTAGTAATAGTAGTAGTAGTAGTAGTAGTAGTAGTAGTAGTAGTAGTAGTAGTAGTAATATTAATAGTAGTAGTCGTAGTAGTATCATCATCATCATCATCATCATCATAACGGACATATTGCGAAATCCCGACGATGTCGAATACTGACAGATTTGATATTATGTTGATAACTCATGGATGTTGATCTACGATAGACTATTTTTCCACAATGTCGGTGGGAAAATAACTATTATTTATAGTATACATTTGTTTGGTCATATACTATTGCACTATTTTATTGTTATCCTATGTTACTGCTGTAACAAAGTCGCATTGATCTGCGTTCTTTGTTAGAAGTCTCACTATGAAAAACAAATACGTTCTTTGTTAGAAGTCTCACTATGAAAGACAAATACGTTCTTTGTTAGAAGTCTCACTATGAAAGACAAATACGTTCTTTGTTAGAAGTCTCACTATGAAAGACAAATACGTTCTTTGTTAGAAGTCTCACTATGAAAGACAAATACGTTCTTTGTTAGAAGTCTCACTATGAAAGACAAATACGTTCTTTGTTAGAAGTCTCACTATGAAAGACAAACACGTTCTTTGTTAGAAGTCTCACTATGAAAGACAAACACGTTCTTTGTTAGAAGTCTCACTATGAAAGACAAACACGTTCTTTGTTAGAAGTCTCACTATGAAAGACAAACACGTTCTTTGTTAGAAGTCTCACTATGAAAGACAAACACGTTCTTTGTTAGAAGTCTCACTATGAAAGACAAACACGTTCTTTGTTAGAAGTCTCACTATGAAAGACAAACACGTTCTTTGTTAGAAGTCTCACTATGAAAGACAAACACGTTCTTTGTTAGAAGTCTCACTATGAAAGACAAACACGTTCTTTGTTAGAAGTCTCACTATGAAAGACAAACACGTTCTTTGTTAGAAGTCTCACTATGAAAGACAAACACGTTCTTTGTTAGAAGTCTCACTATGAAAGACAAACACGTTCTTTGTTAGAAGTCTCACTATGAAAGACAAACACGTTCTTTGTTAGAAGTCTCACTATGAAAGACAAACACGTTCTTTGTTAGAAGTCTCACTATGAAAGACAAACACGTTCTTTGTTAGAAGTCTCACTATGAAAGACAAACACGTTCTTTGTTAGAAGTCTCACTATGAAAGACAAACACGTTCTTTGTTAGAAGTCTCACTATGAAAGACAAACACGTTCTTTGTTAGAAGTCTCACTATGAAAGACAAACACGTTCTTTGTTAGAAGTCTCACTATGAAAGACAAACACGTTCTTTGTTAGAAGTCTCACTATGAAAGACAAATACGTTCTTTGTTAGAAGTCTCACTATGAAAGACAAATACGTTCTTTGTTAGAAGTCTCACTATGAAAGACAAATACGTTCTTTGTTAGAAGTCTCACTATGAAAGACAAATACGTTCTTTGTTAGAAGTCTCACTATGAAAGACAAATACGTTCTTTGTTAGAAGTCTCACTATGAAAGACAAATACGTTCTTTGTTAGAAGTCTCACTATGAAAGACAAATACGTTCTTTGTTAGAAGTCTCACTATGAAAGACAAATACGTTCTTTGTTAGAAGTCTCACTATGAAAGACAAATACGTTCTTTGTTAGAAGTCTCACTATGAAAGACAAATACGTTCTTTGTTAGAAGTCTCACTATGAAAGACAAATACGTTCTTTGTTAGAAGTCTCACTATGAAAGACAAATACGGCAACAGAAATGTCAGTTCGCTTATATTTGTTATACATGACGAATTTTACGTCCGCGTACCGTATTTTGATGGCGCCATGTGCCAAGAAAGGTTTCTATATATGTTTATGCTGTCCTGTTCTAAGGTATGTGTCCTGTGTAGTATGTGAGGTGTTTGTTGTGTCAAATGTGTTAACATTTCTCATCCACTTTGCTGTTGAACCCATTTTTTACGTTCTCATTTGAAATATATCACTGCCTGGAAAAATTCCGTCGTTATTTGAAAATGCTAAACAATATTAGAAGTTAAATTGGAATATAAAAGAAGCACAAACAATTGATGTGAAATTACCGAGCTTTATTACAAGGAAAAGATGGTCACGAACACAGATAAATGCAAGAGGTGGTCGTGGAAAAGAAAAGGAAAGTTCTTCGCGCAGTAGCAAGCCCTGGCGACTGTTCAAACCGCTTGACACACGACTACCTGGCAGAACTCTTTAATAGAATATCACTCCTCTGGGAACATTTCAGCCATACTGCAAATGACGCGCGAAGACTACTCGTATAGTAATGTCCACCACTGTGCCGTATGCCAAAAGAGTGACGTAAACAGTACAGCGCATTGGCATACCAAAACATCACGATATCACGTCAGCTGCCAGACCACTTCTAGATCTGACCAAATTGCTACTATATTGCAGTTCGAAATAACAAAAAAAGATCATAAGAGTAAAGGCATACATTACAAACCGATTTCAAAGTCTAATATATATATATTTACTTATTTTAGTGAATCGAGGAGACTATTAGTTTCGGTACAATACTCGAGAAATACAGGAAACAGTTTGATGCAATTGCAACGAGGTGAAATCTGGGGAAAGAGGAAAGCTGACGACAATAGAATATGAACTGGCTACACCATGTTGTGTTATCAACAAGCGCTTAGACTAAGGCAACTTTTGTATTCGTGATATCGGTCGCGTATCAAATATGTAGGCATATTTATTTGTTATAACAACAATACAACAAAGCACGATCTATATAGGCCATATCACGACAAAGACAAACTTAAAACATATAATGACATCATAAAAGATTACAGGGAAAAATTGATATGAAACATCTGTTTAAAGTAGCAAAACAGTACAACAGAACTGCCACAAACTACAAACGAGCGTGCGGTTTTGGGGCCATGATCGCCAATGCATGTGATTGCAGACGGCACATAAAAAAGTAAAAAATAAAACAGGAAAACACATAAGAAGAAGGAAAAAAGAATAGAAAACAACAAGATGATGATGGTGATGACGATGACGACGACGACGACTACGATGATGATGCAGTCAAAATAGCCTCCTGGCACGGCTCTGTGGTGTTGTCACGACCCTGTCGATAATCCCTACATGTTAGGCAGCGTTGTTTGGTCACTGCTGAACCGCGTACTTACACGACGAACGCGATAGCGTCGGTCTCTGTTATTGATCCTGCCTTTCGCAGAGCCAAAGAGAGGAAGAAGGGTATTGTAAGGCAAGGAAATTGCCACCTTGCACGGCAGGTATTGTTTGCGACGTCTGTCAACGTCTGAAAGTGTGTCAGCAATCACTTGAAGCATTCGTCACCGCCTGTAGTACTGAACACGATAACGCTGTCGATTGACTGAGATCAAATCCTATTAAAACTGAATGGGACGGAACGTTTGTCAGCCCATGCTAGGAATCACTATATACATAGGTGTGCCGTCTGCCTCTCCGAAAGACACTAATAACATCTACAAAAATGTGCTTAAATGTGAAGGACTGGAAGCTGTGACGATTGCCTAACGGCTGCGAGACCTACATCATTTTTGCGACAAGTATAGGTCGTCGCTATGGACTCGATCAACCTTACGAATGTTAACATTCTGAAAAAAGTACAAATATGTTCTGAAAATTGTTGGGAAATTTATCAAACAAGACCTCTGATTGTCCAACTCTATCCACAACGCAACAATTGTAATGTTATTCGTTCTCGGCGTTCCTGCGAACGTGTTGTTCTCGTCGTGTAGTTTCGAACGATGACTACACACCTGTCAGGGTGCACCTGTTCTCTCTGGGGATTGCTGATACAACGATATGTTTACTAGTCACAGTTAGTAGGACTGACATCTCCGGTATATCGGACTGCTTATTGGAATCTACGTCTTCAAAGCTCGGTCCTGTTCTCAGCAATGTGGCTGGCGTTCCTCGCATATCTTACCGTGGAGCGACCTCACGGTTCCCTTTCATCATCCGGCGGGCGAAAATGTCTGCTTGCTGCTTGCTTCGCCATGATAGTAACCACGGTGCAGGTTCTCGAATGGAAACCAGACTCCGTGATGTGGCAGCACTTTTCACCCTCTCAACTCAGCCTGGTTATGGGCTGCCGATGTAACCGACAGGGCATCCTTACCCCAGAATATGGTAGAGACGTTTGTTTTCCAAATGTTTTCAGTATGGTTTCAGAATAGACCGAATACTTCCGTAATGTTGACTTCGAAAGGTTTCCTTTCCGAACGCTTTCCGCATGCTTACCGAATGCTTTCAGAACACGACGAATCGACCTAGAATGGACCGAACTCTTTCCGCATGCGTTCCGCACGATACTGAAAACGTTCGGAAAGCATTCGTCATGTTCTAGGTCCATTTGTGGTGTTCGAAAGCATACGGAACCCAGCACCTCCAACTTTTCATTCCGAATGCACCAAGAACTAGACGCATGCTTCCCCAACGTTTTCCGTACATGCCGTATGCTCCTAGAATGCTTCCCGAATACTTCCCGAATACACATGGACGCCACAATATTTTGGAGCTACCTAATGCCGTTCCGAATGCATCCGTACGGAGCCGAACAGCCAGTATGCTCCTAGAACACACCGAATGCTTCCGGAATATGATCCGTTCGTTCCCCGAACACCCAAATTCCTATTCGGAAAACAAACGGAATGGCATTCGGGCCAGTGTGACCGGGCCATTAGTAATAAAACAGCAGTCAATGCCAGTATTTCCATCATACACTAACGTGTTTCCTTCATGTTCTTAGTAATATAAATTCAATGATATAAATATAATTATGCTTTGTTTTAAATTGAAATCCAGTGTTTGAATCGTCTATCAATATCGAGTTGGAAATGACAATGTATAAGTTTATGACTTCGGTCGGGTCCTTTTAGCTGCAGCAGCACACCACGCTGAGCACGTCCGTCCGTCCGTCCGTCCGTCCGTCCGTCCGTCCGTCCGTCCGTCCGTCCGTCCGTCCGTCCGTCCGTCCGTCCGTCCGTCCGTCCGTCCGTCCGTCCGTCCGTCCGTCCGTCCGTCCGTCCGTCCGTCCGTCCGTCCGTCCGTCC
>JAODUO010000725.1:0-115000 GCA_025642075.2 Ridgeia piscesae | reverse complement strand
ATACGTTGCTTCTACTGGGAATTCACTCGATATGGCCGCTTTGCAATATGCCTGTCAGCTAATCTAGTCCTACAAAAGTGTCAATAAATGATTAATTAAGTGTCGCGCAGTTGTGTGTAGCAGCACAAGGAAAGGACACGTTGACATATTGAACTACTGATAACCGGGATAAATTTGATCACGTTGATGCAACGTCTTTTTTTACAACCAAAGCCTGTTTTAGTGAAATACTCTGAAATGACAGCGAATATATACAGATATATTGAAATTGTAACTGGGAATGATACGTTGTGTTGTTATTTACGACGGTGGGTTTAAAAGAAAATATTAGTACATCGAAATTGCAAACAACCGACATTTGATACACAGATTATATATATAAAATATATATATATATATATATATATATATATATATATATATATATATATATATATATATATATATATATATATACTTTAATATAATTAATATTTTACACACAAAAGTAATAACTATTTTTGGGGAACTTGAATAATGATGAAATTGCCTTCGTGGTAACAAGATGCGACCAAAAGTATTTGATGTGAACGGTGCAACCAGACTGGGGCTAGGACATGTTCAAAATTCGTCCGGTATTGTTAAGAAGACTTAAAAGAGTCCCATCTGACATATTAATAAAACAAGTTAAGCTATCGAGGTCCGTATACTATAATGTATACCGACTCGTGTCAGGCAATGCAAATGTCACATAGTTCTGTTGCATAACCCATACTCAGTCAATGCCAGTACTCTACTAACGACAATAGGATGATAACATCTTCAGTATTCCATTCTCAGCGAGCATTCACCTTTACGCTGCGTGTGCAGCCACGCGTGACGTAATTACGCAAGGTGCTACGCCGTTTAACAGTGTTTATAACACATGCCGGCGGACATCAAATGTGAGCAACGTGGTTGGTCTCTAGCGGCATGTTAATTAAACAGATAGCCATCCATTCATGACCACCAGGACCCCCAGAACATGCCTCAACAAGACACTCTAACAACACAACATACACAGGTTCACGCGCACCAGTACATTGGGTTTCGTACCTGGACAGGTGCAACGAGGGTCTATGCATTGCGTGCTCATTACACCATGTCCTGACGAATTAATAAGGATAATTGTCGCTTCTATGTACTCAAATAACTTGGTTCGACCTATATGTCCACATTTAAATGCAATACAGTGTAATCATTAGTTTGGTTTACTCTCGTCATATGACCCCATTTGATGCTAATGGTCTTTTGTATAAACCTTATTACAATAACAACATTTTCGGAGACCACAAGAATGTCTTTCGCACAAGCTGTTCAGCTACAACCAATGCCTTTTGAACGACTAGTTGTTCAGCTACAACCAATTCCTTTTACACGACTGGTTGTTCAGCTACAACCAATGCCTTTCGCACAAGCTGTTCAGCTACAACCAATGCCTTTCGCACAAGCTGTTCAGCTACAACCAATGCCTTTTGAACGACTAGTTGTTCAGCTACAACCAATTCCTTTTACACGACTGGTTGTTCAGCTACAACCAATGCCTTTCGCACAAGCTGTTCAGGTACAACCGATGCCTTTTGAACGACTAGTTGTTCAGCTACAACCAATTCCTTTTACACGACTGGTTGTTCAGCTACAACCAATGCCTTTCGCACAAGCTGTTCAGCTACAACCAATGCCTTTTGAACGACTAGTTGTTCAGCTACAACCAATTCCTTTTACACGACTGGTTGTTCAGCTACAACCAATGCCTTTCGCACAAGCTGTTCAGGTACAACCGATGCCTTTTGAACGACTAGTTGTTCAGCTACAACCAATTCCTTTTACACGACTGGTTGTTCAGCTACAACCAATGCCTTTCGCACAAGCTGTTCAGGTACAACCGATGCTTTTTGAACGATTAGTTGTTCAGCTACAATCAATTCCTTTTGCACGACTGGTTGTTCAGCTACAACCAATGACTTTCGCACAAGCTGTTCAGGTACAACCAATGCCTTTTGAACGACTACTTGTTCAGCTACAACCAATTCCTTTTACACGACTGGTTGTTCAGCTACAACCAATGCCTTTCGCACAAGCTGTTCAGGTACAACCGATGCCTTTTGAACGATTAGTTGTTCAGCTACAACCAATTCCTTTTGCACGACTGGTTGTTCAGCTACAACCAATGCCTTTCGCACAAGCTGTTCAGCTACAACCAATGCCTTTTGAACGACTAGTTGTTCAGCTACAACCAATTCCTTTTACACGACTGGTTGTTCAGCTACAACCAATGCCTTTCGCACAAGCTGTTCAGCTACAACCAATGCCTTTCGCACAAGCTGTTCAGCCACAACCAATGCCTTTTGCAGCAGCAAAGGGAAACCAAATTCTTGGATTAATTAGGCGAAATATAGTGTACAAAGAAAAAGAACTAATAATACCGCTGTATAAAACAATAGTTAGGCCTCACTTAGAATATTGTATACAAGCATGGAGGCCATATCGCAAGAAGGATATTGATATGCTAGAAAGAGTACAAAGGAGAGCAACCAAAATGATACAAAAACTCAGGAATATTAGTTATGAAATGCGTCTAAAAGAATGTGGTTTAACAACACTAGAAACCAGAAGATTGAGAGGAGATCAGATTGAGGTGTTTAAAATATTGAATGGATATGAAAATATTGACAGAAATATTTTTTCACAGTCAAGGAAGAGAGAAGGACTAGAGGACATGGAGCTACATTAGCAAAGAAGCAGTGTAGACTAGATATTAGAAAATTTTCATTTTCACAAAGAACAGTAAACGAATGGAACAGATTATCAGCTGATTGTGTAGGTGCTAGTAGTGTTAATATATTTAAAAATAAAATCGACATATACCTAAGACGGGCGGGGTATACTTAGATAGATAGGTTGGACTCTCGATAAGCCAAATGGCTTCCTAGTCCACCTGCCATCTAGAGTTGAATCTCTAGGTGGCAATCTTGTTAAATCTTGTTAAATCTTGTTAAAATTCCTTTTACACGACTGGTTGTTCAGCTACAACCAATGCCTTTCGCACAAGCTGTTCAGGTACAACCGATGCCTTTCACACGACTAGTGGTTCAGCTACAACCAATTCCTTTTACACGACTGGTTGTTCAGCTACAACCAATGCCTTTCGCACAAGCTGTTCAGGTACAACCGATGCCTTTTGAACGACTAGTTGTTCAGGTAAAACCAATGCCTTTCACACGACTAGTGGTTCAGCTACAACCAATGCCTTTTACACGACTAGTTGTTCAGCTACAACCAATGCCTTTCACACGACTAGTGGTTCAGCTACAACCAATGCTTTTCACACGACTAGTGGTTCAGCTACAACCAATGCCTTTTACACGACTAGTTGTTCAGCTATAACCAGTGCCTTTTACACGACTAGTTGTTCAGTTACAACCAATGCCTTTTACACGACTAGTTGTTCAGCTATAATCAATGCCTTTTACACGACTAGTTGTTCAGCTACAACCAAAGCCTTTTACACGACTAGTTGTTCAGCTATAACCAATGCCTTTCACACGACTAGTTGTTCAGTTACAACCAATGCCTTTTACACGACTAGTTGTTCAGCTATAACCAATGCCTTTTACACGACTAGTTGTTCAGCTACAACCAAAGCCTTTTACACGACTAGTTGTTCAGCTACAACCAGTGCCTTTTACACGACTAGTTGTTCAGCTATAACCAATGCCTTTTACACGACTAGTTGTTCAGCTACAACCAATGCCTACACAGCTACAACCTGCTTGGACCAAATGGTTAGACTCGAATACGGCACTTTGCATAGGCGGTGAACAGAAACAAGGATCACATAAAATTAAATAAAGTCATGCGTTTGCTTAAAAGAAACGGGTTATAAAAATTAAACCAAAAAATAATAATTTCGAATAAAAATCAATATACTTAATACAAATTCATTGTCTTTTTCAAAGATAACTGAACAAAGTCAGCTTGGTAATTAAGGCGAATATGTTGTAAGTAAGTGGTAAATTGGTATTCACGGACATAATTATTGACTCGAATTTGAACTCTGACCTGATTAAACTAAATCTGGGTTGTGTTAGAACAAATACAGCCAAAACTATATAATTTGATTTTATCATCATACTCTAGATGGCATCACGATCATTTTGAACGGCGGCACGGTAATGTTTGAACCTATCTTAATAACTTCATACACTAGTCCGGCGATCGCTTAATTGACGAATACGCCTTTTCATGCCTGATCTCTCCAACTGGCTGCTGGTGGATAAGCACCCAATCAGTCAGGCATAGCGCACCAGGCGACCGGGCCGGAGATCTTGTATAATTCATGGCAATGGTGTGACTCGACTGCAAATGAGGGCGGATGCATGCAATCGAGTCTGTGTTCTTGTGTGTTCATTAGTTCAGTCATTAGTTCACTGCTTGAGGCTTATACTTATTGCGGACCAAGTTTGCTGCTTTGAAGATTGTTTTAGTGTATCGCCGGCTCACCAACGGAGCAACCATGCAAGCGAGGCTATTGTCATCATTACAACAGTTTCACGTTAAACTCGCCAGTTGTGGTATTGCGTGTAGGTGTAGCACATTTACAACACTCACATACGGTAGCGCCCTTCTCCCCGGGTAATGGCTGCCCTTAATTTGATTCACTGATAAGGTACACCACTATAAACAACTACATTCATGCTTTCTTGGAAGTGTAATGTTTTCTCCTAATGTGTATTTATAACCCTCGCAAAAAGTTTAGGGCCTATGCCTGTACCTTTTTTATAGAAATTCTCATTTGGTTAATTGTTGTCTTTGTGCCTTTATTGGGTGTCGTACCTGCCGCTAGGCGGATGATGACGGATTGTTCACGACCTTGTGCGTCTTTATTGAGGTTCACTCATCAGTTTGGAAAGTTTTACGTATCTTGCGTAAATTACACAATAAAGTAAATCACCCATTTTATGTCGCCACAAACATCATCATGTATAAAAAATACTTCGGGAATCCTTTTTAGCGTGAGGGCATATAGGTTGTATCAGAGGGTGGGCCCGTTTAAGAGTAATATCAATTCAGAGTCACATAGTATATATGAATATATATGAATATATATGACTTCTTGGAATTGATTTGCTAGTCGTTCCACTATACTTCCAGCCTATGTCATTCGATACCCCCATTGATTTTTTTGCCTGTGCCTGTGAAGATTAAATATTTAATTATGCATAACTAAAGAATAGCACACATACTACGATAGTTAGCACTGTGGTCAGGCGTTTAGGTCTTGTGGCATTCAAGTTCCAAAGAATCCTGTGTCGGGGCGTAACATGGCAGTGGTTTATTTTCTGAGATTCTCTTAGAGTTAGTGTATCACTTGCAGACTTATTCCCATTTCCTGGTATCGTTTAAATCCGTGACATAGATAACGGGTAGAAGGAACCAATGACGCTCGATGACTCTTCCGAAAGACACGGGCAATGTGGGGGATTCAAACGGCCGCAGATTAAAACTGCTCGCTTACCTCTCTCTCTCTCTCTCTCTCTCTCCTCCTCTCCTGCTGCTCCTCCTCCTCCTCCTCTCCTCCTCTCTCTCTCTCTCTCCTCTCTCTCCTCTCCTCTCTCTCTCCTGCCTGCCTGCCTGCCTGCCTGCCTGCCTGCCTGCCTGCCTGCCTGCCTGCCTGCCTGCCTGCCTGCCTGCCTGCCTGCCTGTCTGTCTGTCTGTCTGCCTGTCTGTCTGTCTGTTCTAATCGTTCTAATCGTTCTAATCTTCTAATCGACCCATCCACGCGCACCAGCGGTTGCTGCGACCGATGACATGATTACACGTGGCACATCCCTTTAAAAATCTTTTTAAACGTCAGCCAGTGAAATCGCTTACTCACCTACGGTCATAATGTTAGGATGATTTCAGCTGCCCGCTGCTCGTGTTACATGGTATGTTTAGGACGTGAATGGGTCACTATATTGGGATACTTCTTCAAATTGGGGCGGCTATTTGCATTGTTCGAGGGAACTTGTTCGCACGCGGCTGACACCGTAGCGACTACCGAAGTCAACTGCTATAATTGTACGGTTCGACTCCGCTCACTCCCCAGATTTTCGGAGACGATCGGCCAAGGGTGTAATAGCGTAGCGCAAAGACCCTTGGCGTGCGAGGTAGAATCGACTTAATGTCTTTCACTGCTTCTAGAGACAACTTTGTTCACCCCAATGTCCCGATGCAGTTACGTCAGAAGAGACAATAAACACCGCCGACACCGTCCACCGAATGTCAACCTCAGGATAAAATGTCCAAAGACCAGGAATTGCGTAACCTGACGTGAACGTATTTGCTTTATTTATTTGGCAAATGCATAATTCACTATTTCATCTCATAAAGCAGGACATTGGAGAGAGAGAGTTGTGACATGAATACGAGAGGAATAGTCGTGAAAGTAAGAGACGGTGGTTGAGAACATCGGCGGAAGAAGAACGGGATTGACAACCGAGGACCACTAGAGGGCGCTGCCCATCCAACTGATTTCGCGAACGGTATGCTAATAACTACTACCCGTGGTTTGAAACAGATACCCAGGAAGTGGGGGGAAGGAGGCGAGCAAGACCGATAATGCGATGAGAGGACAACATCCTGGTTGACGGAAAAACAAGGCCGCTTTAAAGAATTTGGTTGTTCAGTGCGTTTGGACTGGAGACAGGGTTTTCAGCAGAACAACGACAGCAACTGGAAATGTTGTGTATCAAATAGGTTTGGACGGGAACTAGAACGACGAGGCTAGTAGTAGTGTGTGGGGAGAGGGGTTAGGGCGCGGCGAAAGAAGCCACATAATGTGGGAAGGTAATTTGAGAGGGGTGTTGACAGATTTCCAATACAAGGACAAACGGAAACAACGGATAGGATGTATAGATATGCGGAAGGCTTACTAACGAGAGGTGTAACGAAGCCACGGGGATATGGAAGCAGGCGGGAGGTGATTGGCGACATGGAACAACGGAAGACAAGGATGGAAGTATGTATACTAAACCCAGGACGTCAACATCACCCGTAACCAACAGGATAATAAGAGGAAGAACGATGGCTATTCGACTGACTAAACCAACGAGATGACAAATGGAAGAAGAGACTAGCCCAGTCATCCTATCACAGCAAGACGACAACTGTACGAGCACAGGCTATTCCACTGTCCAATCCTACCTACCCAGTTCTGACGGCTCGTCAAACTCTTCCTCGACCTGCTGCACGAGCTCTGCGGCCGAGTCCTCCGTGATCACCGTGGACTCGTCGTTGAAGCCCGAGTCACCGCTGTGAGCCGACTGCTTCGACGTCGCCGAGACTCCCCGCTGCGATGTTTCGCCTGTGCCGGTCAGACTATCAGCCGACGACCAGCGGTCCAGCTGGGACCGCTTCGATGGCGAGGCGCCCGGTGAAGGCGCCTGAACGACATGGATCTTGTTTTTGCTCGCGTGACACCCCATCTGGGTCCGAAAATGTACAATTTATCCGGAAAATCACACCGGGGTTTTAACAATGTTAACTTCTCACTTGTACCCGTTAGGAGGCAATCCAGATCAACGGTGACGGCGCCGACGTTTGGGTGTGATAACAGTTGCAACCTTGATGTTACACGATGGACCTACGCCATGAACGCGGGCGTTTATAGAAGACGTCGTCGTGATTTTCACTGTACTTAGATCTGATCACCAAAACACTGGATACCGTCAGTGTATGTGTATAGACGCGTTCGACAATAGGCCGCCCGAGCTGTGTGTGATCCACGCTGAGCCGGTTGTTGCTTTACCGCTATGGCAACGGCACGCGCCGCCTCCAACCGGCACGTCACTGCTCGTTGGGCGGCTAGATGGATTGGATTACCCACGCGACTCTATTGAACCACCGATAGTGCGTCTGATGGTGTTTGTTGATCGGCGTTCTTTCGTGGTCACGAAGAAGCTATTGTTTATAGCGAACCAGTGGACAACGACGGTAAACCCGGTCTATCGTGTTGACGAGAACGCGTACTGGTTGTATTGAAATGCGACTGTGCGTGCGCAATGCGACGTGTGGGGGCAACAAATGACATATGTAGTTGTGTACTCGATTGTGTGTGTGACATTATGTACTTATGAGTGCGCTGGTGTAGGTAACTGAGTAAGAACATATGGAAATATATGACTAAGTCACAACATATTCAGACCTATAATAATTACTATCATCATAATACAAGCTGACTCAACATTTGCTAGTGCTGGACTTAAGACTTCGGGGAAGACTGGGCAATCGATGACCAGTCACTCTACCACAGTAGTTTTCTCTCATCTCCACCCTATTGTAACAAGGATTTCACAATACAACACTAAAATACGTCATGTATGCTGTGATATAATAACATGATTTAAGAATATACACCCACTCACCCACGTGTCAAAGTTCTAATTGTCGGTTGTGAAACTTCCACGACATTATATTTTTTAACAAAACAAAAAAAACAATTTGTGGATACAAAACGATGTGTTGAGTCGCCCGTGGGAAACTGCCCCAGATGCTCTGTCTTACTCCGGAACTGAAGCGTAAACATACCACTGATTCGATTTCACTACCCAGACCACTAGAATTGATGTACCGGCATACACGTATATAATTACAGCCAATATATGCACTCGGCTGAAACATATAGGTTTATGCGGAATGATCGCAAGGAAGGTGCCTGCGTGGAACATAATAAACTTAACATCGCTACGGTAAATTGCATTCCACGAAACTATAAATGCAAAATCAAAATACCTCATTCATAATAGAACCGCTTTGCGAGCGACGTCTGCATTGAAAGCGTGTATTTAGTAATTAGCAATTGATTTGTGGGCGGCGATCATGCAACATTAATTGCGAGTTGAGACCGTGATCAAAGTGCCGGTATGTGTGCCAAATAGCACCGATGGAAGGTTTGATTATTATGTTAATTCCACTGGTTAGAAATATCACAACATAACCGTTTGGTATCCTGGATGTTTCCTAAAGGTTACAAGACATTTTGTACGCAAGGACTGGTGAATGTATAATATATATATTGACACCTGTCTACAACGGTCACTGTGGATGAATGATTAGTTCGCATCGTCTGTCAGTGGCTGTAACTTAACAACAACGCATATATAATGCTCAATTCGGACATGGCTATCACATACAGATTTTACTGTATTTAGTAATAGTGCGTGTGTGTGTGCGGGCGTACACATGTGCGTGTGTGCTTACATGCGTGTGTGCTAACATACGTACAAACAACACGTCAATGTTTGTGTGTGTGTGTGTGTGTGTGTGTGTGTGTGTGTGTGTGTGTGTGTGTGTGTGTGTGTGTGTGTCAATTTGCTTTCGTACTTACACACACACACACACACACACACACACACACACACACACACACACACACACACACACACACACACACACACACACACACACACACACACACACACACACACACACACACACACACACACACACACACACACACACACACACACACACACACACACACACACACACACACACACACACACACACACACACACACACACACACACACACACACACACACACACACACACACACACACACACACACACACACACACACACACACACACACACACACACACACACACACACACACACACACACACACACACACACACACACACACACACACACACACACACACACACACACACACACACACACACACACACACACACACACACACACACAACACACACACACACACACACACACACACACACACACACACACACACACACACACACACACACACACACACACACACACACACACACACACACACACACACACTGGCATGCTCTTTATACATATGTTAGCAATGACTCTCTCTCTCCATCTCCCTTTCTCCGTTTCCTCCCTTTCTCCCTTTCTCCCTCTCTCTCCTCGTTCTCCCTTTCTCCCTCTTTCCCCTTCTCTCTCACTCCCTGACTTTAGCTCGTTCTGTCTCTCCGTCTCTCCATCACTCTGTGTCTCTGTCGCTCATTATCTCTGTCTGTCTGTCTCTCTGTCACTGTCACTATATCCGTCCGTCCGTCCGTCCGTCCGTCCGTCCGTCCGTCCGTCCGTCCGTCCGTCCGTCCGTCCGTCCGTCCGTCCGTCCGTCCGTCCGTCCGTCCGTCCGTCCGTCCGTCCGTCCGTCCGTCCGTCCGTCCGTCCGTCCGCCCGCCCGCCCGCCCGCCCGCCCGCCCGCCCGCCCGCCCGCCGCCGCCGCCCGCCGTCCGTCCGTCCGTCCGTCCGTCCGCCCGCCCGCCCGCCCGTCCGCCCGCCCGTCCGTCCGTCCGCGTGGGACACTTGTGCGCATAGTTATTATGATATTTAATACACGTACTGTTAACAAAGAAAATACATCTACCTAAGTCTAAGCCAGTCTTTACCTATGTCCGAAGTCTATTAAATCCTTAACAACTACCACAACACTGAACGTGTCCCTACGCGTCAAAACATCACCTCGTTATGTGGCTGTCGACTCATATTACAGTCGTTATGATAATCCGTGTTAGTCAGCCTTGTCACGGTGTGCTTTGAATGGGCTTGTATACAATGAACCGTGTGTAGTCACTCCAAACAACTAATAACAATATTCGAGGTCAACGACACAGCGCTCTCTCGAAGCAAGACCGACCAAACTCACGATAGCACGCTTTCAAGTGGCGCACTACAGTTGAAACAGGCGTCGCAAAACAAAACATAGTATAGGGCCTACCATTTTAAATTAGCAAAACGGAAAAGTACACTCTGGAACTGTAACAGTTCTTGAAATAATACACTAACGCACAAGGAAATAGAGACATAAAGTCAACAAAATATGTTACAAAGTAGCAGTAATGTGTCGCGGATTAACTAGTAGGCACTATAGGTACGCACTTACGACACAGGAAGGCCCTTTTCCTGGCCACGAAGGCCAGGGAAATACCCGCCCTAGCAGATTTTTGTATTTTGACAGTCCTCGAAAATCTGTTGGCAAGACATAATTCGGGATTTCTGTCAAATTTGGACCCTCCTAGATTTTAACATTATAATTAAGTTTGCCTAAATTGTGTACATCAGTGTGTCGTTTCACCATTCTACGTTATCCCAGGCATATGTATTAACCAAAATATTGAGTCTTTCACTTGTGAGGCCCATATGCTATGCACACACCAGCCGATTTGGGCGCACACACCTACCGACTAGTTGACGCAAAAGCAGTCGGCCGACTGCAGTCGGTATATAGGTATGTGCGCAACTTTACGCCGACGGTCGGCCTTATAACACCGATTCAAATGTTGAATCGGCGGTCGGCGTTAATCTGCAGTCGGCGTAAGATAAGGAGGTATCCGGTGACAACTTGGCGCCGCAGAAATAATAGGAACTTCACGTGAAAAAGCTCGTCATACTTAAGCCCGGATATTGTTTAGTTTTCAAGCCTACTCTGACCACAAGGTTTACATTTTTACTTTAACATTTTACTGACCTGGCGGGTAACCCAAATTTTAGAAATTTGTATATTATTTTGGTCCTACTCCCGTTGACTCATTACCGTATTTTATTTATGCCGAAGCAACAAATAAATGTAATTTTGCCTTTGTTTCCCGCTTCCAATGGGATTCTCCATTAAAAAATCTTGTGTAAAACTGTACCGCTGGTGGCCTCGCTACCGGGCGCATAAATTAATACCCTTACAAATCCGCGAAGCGGTGCTAGCGGTGAACAACGTTTCGAGGATTTCGTCGGGTGTGACTGATTACATTTCAAGATAACTGTTAATTGGAACGGATACATATAAGATTCTTTATTATAAATTACAGTTCGGCGCTAGGCATTTCTTTGCTGGAACGCTGGCCAATTGCTCAAGCCATTTCGTCGTGAAGGCTGACGGGGAAGCTCCGTCATCCTACCACGTAACAGGTTTCGTTTACAGGATTGCCGTTTCACCTATCTTTGACAAATATGACAAGTGTTTATTGTAGGTGGACTGAAACACATAATTAAATCCGTGGTCATTGGCAACCATTCCATAAAACAAGTGTGAAATTAATTTACGCAATTCTACGTAAACACGAAATGTGTAAACACGCGAATTTATAGTGGATTTGAGGATACCGCTAGCGCCGACGGGCGGCGTTAGTCAGCATCAGGCTTTGGTATGGCAGTCACTGGAAGCGCAGAATACCCCCCGAGTTGGACTCAATGGAAGAATATGGTTGGGTAAAGGATGACCAAAACAAGTCCTTTCAACCAGTCATCCCCCGTGATGAAGTCGAACTAGTCCCAGAGATAGTACTACGTCTAATAAAATGTGGATGCCACAGTACTACTCCATGCAGTTCACGTGCTTGTAGTTGCAACTCTGCAAACATGAAATGCACAATATTTTGCGCCTGCTATAATCAGGGTTGCTGTAACCCGACATCATAGTTGGTTACATGTCTTTGCGATGCACATGGGCAACACAATGTACAACAATATGCTTTTGGTAGTTTGTGTGAGAATTCAGATTTAAAATTAAAGAACATTTGTTATAATATAACACCTATGGTCGTTTACCTTTTCATATATTTTTCAAGATTGAATAGAAGATATGCCAGTTCTTGTAAACTGGCAGCCATCTGGGATTTCTAGATGGCATAATCAGTATATGACTAATTTGGAGTAAATAGTTAAGGAGATATGCCAGTTTTAGTGTTACGGCGGCCATCTTGGCAGCCTTCTTGGAAATTACCATTATGTAACACGATATTAACATAATACTTAGTTCTAATGGATAGCTTGACCCGTAAAACCTAGGTATAGATCAAAAATCACCTTCCTATGATGAACAGGTAGGGAGTTATGGTCATTTATATGTAATGGCGGCCATCTTGGACGCCATCTTGAATTTCTCAAATTGTTCAAGGGTGACAACATGTCATCAAGCAGTTTCTGAAAATAGAGTCCCTTGGCTACCAAATTAAACAGTAAAAAACTTAATACAACAATGCTGGGTCAACTCTCTCTGCTCCCGGACTAGTTGGTGTGTACGGCTGGTGTGTGCGGGCAGAAGTCGGCGCTAGTGGGCGGAACTAATTGGCGTTTAACGCCAACTGCCAACTGCCAACTGCCAATTGCCAACTGCGGCGTAAGTCGGTAGGTATGTCCCTAGCAGCAGCTAGGGCGCGGTGTCGCTCATGGCCGCAACGTACGACCGCAGCGGCTGTTTTTTGTTTCAAAAATGCGTTAGGCTAAGACGCAATATTTCAATGCCTGGGATGTAGTTGAATAATGAAATTAAGGCAATGACATTTCATATGTGACACTATTCTAATAACGGCAAAATGAATGGAGGTTTGTCCAGATTCGTCAAAGCTTTCGCCTATGAAGGTTATAGCATAAGTGTAATTGTTTCTTCGTGGGACCAAGGAGTTTAGAAAGATGGGGGTAATTGTAATGTAGGCCATATGAAATTTATGTTTATATCTTTTACAGGAATTATTGCATAATTTACTATAAAGGAGTGATAATTACCAGTCGTAATCCTAACTTTCCCAGCGCCCAAGTACAACTTAATTCCCCACTTATAAACCGTTATGTAGTAAAAAACAGCGACAATGTTTTGTTTGTGTAAAAGTGTCTGATGGGGAACTCTACGTAGCAACACTTGCCGTACACGATTAGGATAATAAGCACAGGATGTAGATGTTGTCAAGTAGTTGACATGTCTTATTACGCTCTTGTCGCATAAGGGAAATGAACTTTTATTGCAAATGACAACAGCAGTTGTTCTGCAAGTGTCATACGTTTTATTATTACAAAGCACGGACAATTTCACTACGTTTATATCCATAGTATAGTATGTGTTTAAATCAACTTAGAGCCAATGTTAGTCACACATCTTATATGTTATGTTAAACACGCAGCTATGTGACCATATCGTCGAGTTGTCATCAACATCTTCTTGGAGAGAATTATGACTGACGCACTTGTTGTTACGTCTACCAATAGGGCTACATTTTCGTCGTCCATCGCTAAGAGCTCATGTTCAGGTGTTAATTCATGTAAACGTATATGGATCATAACGTGAAACGTTGATGGAGAGAGTGCATGAATTCTAAAACAAAAACGTGTAACGTAGCCCTTCGCGACTGTGACGTCATTATAATCGAAAGGCAAACTAAACACTCTCACTAAGAACTTTGAAAGTAAAAGTAAGTTGAAACCATTTGCTAGTTACTTTTATGTACCATTGAGTGAAAATAATACAACAGCAAACATTGTGCGCTTAGCTTTACCCGGTCTCGGAACTGTTCAGCGTCGCCATGATGTTGCCGCATTAGGCGATAAGCTGTCAACTCGAAATATCGTACGGCATACATTTTCGCCGTTGAGAGTTAAAATGTCGCAATCATTTCAAGCGTTTCAACAGATCTACCTGTCAACTGTGTAAGTAGGCTCTTTCTCGAACACCAATATGTTTCTTCCCGAATACAGCGGCGCCTCGCCCATTATGCGTCTCGATCATTCGCCGTGGATACTGGAAACGTCTCAGTGTTGACGTCATTTCCGCACTAGCAGTCACGTGGGCTTAAACGACGTTTAAACGATGAACGCGCGAAAACCGTTCTACTTGCGTAAGGTCATGTCTAGACAACACGTCCTTGCATACATTATAGATAATATAATACCAAGCGGTACCGATGGCCACACATTCGGTGTTTGCCTATAAACCATTGGCGACTATTCATCCACAAGCAGTCGATATGTGTGTATGTAATTATGTCATCAGAGCCAGAGGCAACAGCGAAATACGCCATATTGTGAAAACACTCGTTTATCGAGGAAACAGTGGCGCCACACCACGGAGCCTGAATAATCGAGGCAAGCTAGCGCAAGTGATGTGGCGCTGTAACGTTTACATTTTTACCCCGTTATAAACATTCCGGTTGACGTTTCTGCGCATAAATAAATGTAAAAACCATCAATGTGCAGCGAAACAACAAAAAGTATTTATGGTATAAATACTACGGGCTGTTCGCCCGATATGTATAACCTCTCAGTCTCAGCAAAGTTATTTGTCGCAAATTAACACGAGGCAAACACGTTTTGAGGCATGTTTCGATACCAAGCGCAAATCACGTGACTGTAGTGCGCCATAATCCGTGACAGTGATTTAAACAAACGTAACATTTTAATGTATTGATCGACATTTTAAGCAACTCTTCACAGTAGCCACCACAGGAGAGTTAACGAATAGCCCGTGGCAGTTATACCAACAATGCTTTGTCGTTTCGCTGCACATTGATGATTTTACATTTATCGTGCATGCGCAGAAACGTCAATCGGGCACCAATATTTCTGGCGCTTGCTACATGCGAATGTGGGAAAGTTTCGACAGGACAATAGCCCGCATTTTTAAAAACAGGATTTAACATTTATTGAACAGGCCTAGCTGCCAACCAATTGTCAACATAGTGTAAGATAGATAGCACTTACAATGATGCTCATAAAGAAAACTGCAATAGTACCAAAGAGAATATAAAGAGTTGTGAATTTCGTATCATTATATCAACGTTACACAACCAGGTTTTTTTTATCTTGGGCTGCGAGTGTAAAATCGACAGCAGATTCCTGACGTACAGCCTCCTCCGACCAACTACGATGAAGTAGGGCTATACCGATAGGACCACAGAGGAGACCGATCGAATTATCTAAAGAAAAGGAATGAGTCTGGAGTTCAGTCCAACTGCCAAGTGAGGGGTCAGACATTTATTGAAGTTTGACAGAACCACTCATCATCCTACGCCGACGTAGCAGGAGTCTCTGTCGCATACGTCTAATACCAGGTCGTGTCGATAACCACACCTTTGGTGTTTGATTCGTGGGTTATTCATCGCCTACAAACCATTGGCGACGACTCGCCGACACACAGTCGATATGTGTGTGTAATTATACGTCATCAGAGGCCATCCATGAAATGCGTCACATTGTGAACACATGCATTTATGCAGCAAACAGTGGCGCCACATCACAGAGTCCGAATAATCGAGGTATGCCATCGCAAGATATGGACCCATGTATATACAAGCAACCTACGCGATGTGGCGCCACCGTTTCACGCTACACGCGAATGCAGCAAGTTAACACGACAATAGCCCGCTTTTTTCTAACGGGGAAATAATTATAATACAATGCGATATATCTGGGCCACAATCGACGTGCTAGAAAACATGGAGTGATACTGTAAACGCTAAAAAGCTTTTTGCAACAAACAGTTTGTAACGACCTGATAAAGGACCGTTTCCTTACCGCGAGATAGACAACATGTATCATGTATGTTTCAGGCAACGTGGAATTACATTGTTGAAGAACATTAACCCAAATAAACCAGCATGTCCCTATGAATTAAAAGAAAACACCGGCTAAAGAGAGCGCTCGTGTCCTCTCCGTCATCTTTCAACAGATTCCATGACGAAGAGACTGTCTTGTGCAATTGGCCTAAAGCATGTCTGTCGGCGATTCACACATATATATAGGAAAGGGGACAACTGACAAGTCGACACCAATTTTAATTATAGACCGATTTCACTTCCGTGCATCACAAAATAATGGAACACGTTGTCTGTAGCCAGATCAGTTGTCACTTCGTTTACAACAATAATATCACATCCGAATCAACATGGATGCAGTTAGTGACTGCCTTGCGAAACACAAGTACCGTACATAAATGTGCTTACTCCGTCAACCAAAAGAAGCAAACACATGTTTTCCTAGACTTTACAAAACCATTCGACAGTGTCACATAACAAACCTCTTCCCAAAATGCAGTACTACGGGGTCAGTGAAAAGACAAATTCCTGGATCAGTACTTTTCTCTAGTTTCGCAGTCAACAAGTTGTCTTTGGACAGACATCGCGGTCAGTGATGCCCTCTCTGGAGTCCCACAAGGAACAGTTTGGGATCGATATTATTTTGCTGTATATTTACGACATCACTTAGCTTAGTGAAAAGACAAAAAATTACTCTGCACACGGCGCCATCTCAAGTGAGAAAACAGCCCAAGACTCGTCAGGCCAGTGCTTGAGTGTGCCAGTTGCGCCTGGTCAGCTTACACTTAGCTGGGCAGCTTTTCGCAGCTCGCTTTGTAACTGGTGAATACCGCTACACTTCAAGCGTAACGTTTATGTGCACTAAAGGAACGTGGCCCTCTTTATATATGCCTACAAGACGCCGACGAAAAATGCGACAATGTTTTTACAAACACAAACTATGAACACTGCCATTCTCCTGCACGACTTCACAACACTTCCTGCTTTTAAAATGAAACTAAAGACCCACTTCACCTAACCGTCACCATTTCTTTCTCTTGGGCCTGTGTCGTAGGCCTTCTAAAGGTCTACAAATCCCGCTGCCATTCTCCAATCCCTTTGCTACCATTTAGGATAACTAATTGTAACCCCAACAATGGTAGCTATGAAAATAAGAGATATGAAGGATAATAAATCACCTGGAGTGGATGGGATTCCTCCCAAATTACTATTGGAAATTGGAGAAGAAATCAGCATACCGCTTGCAACAGTGTTCAGTTTGTCATTAGTGGAGGGAATTGTTCCGTTAGAATGGAAAGAAGCAAACATTATACCATTATTTAAAAAAGGTTCGAGAAACAAGTCAGAGAATTATAGACCAGTGAGTTTAACATCGGTGATTTGCAAACTATTAGAAAGACTAATTAAAGATCACCTGGTTGATTTTCTTGTTAAAAATAAATTGATAAACCCATCTCAACATGGGTTTTTAAAAGCGAGGTCATGCTTAACAAATATGTTATGTTTTTTGGAAGATGTCACAAAGTGGGTAGATGAGGGATCACCAGTAAATATAATCTATTTGGATTTTAAAAAAGCCTTTGACAAAGTGCCACACCAAAGACTACTACTTAAACTAAAGGCCCATGGCATAGGAAATGGTATGATCAACTGGATAGAAAATGGCTTATTGATAGAAGACAAAGTGTAGTAGTTGATGGGGAGGTTTCAAACTGGAAATCGGTTTTGAGTGGAGTACCGCAGGGATCAGTACTGGTACCTATTTTATTCTTAATATATATCAATGATTTGGATGATGACATAACAAGCAAGGTGTTGAAGTTTGCGGACGACACAAAAGTGTTTAGGAAAATTAAAAGTGATGCAGATAGACAGCATTTACAAGATGATCTTAAAAAGTTGATAGAATGGTCTGAGAAGTGGCAAATGCTGTTTAATTTTGGAAAGTGTAAGTGCCTCCACACAGGACATGGGAATGAAGATGCACAATATACAATGGGTGGTACTGTACTAAATACTACCTTAAAGGAAAAGGACTGTGGGTTAACTATTAGTGCTGACAAGAATGTGTCAGAGCAGTGTGGAATTGCAGCAGCGAAGCGAAACCAAATTCTTGGATTAATCAGGCGAAATATAGTGTACAAAGAAAAAGAACTAATAATACTGCTGTATAAAACAATAGTTAGGCCTCACTTAGAATATTGTATACAAGCATGGAGGCCATATCGCAAGAAGGATACTGATGTGCTAGAACATTTTCATTTTCACAAAGAACAGTAAACGAATGGAACAGATTATCAGCTGATTGTGTAGGTGCTAGTAGTGTTAATATATTTAAAAATAAAATCGACATATATCTAAGACGGGCGGGGTATACTTAGATAGATAGGCTGGAATCTCGATAAGTCAAATGGCTTCCTAGTCCACCTGCCATCTAGAGTTGAATATCTAGGTGGCAATCTTGTTAAATCTTGTCTTGTTAAATCTATCAGGTTGTTTGGCCGCAAACAACACATAAGTCAACCTGTCTACCTCATACATACATTCAGGATCCTCTTTGTTCGGCTAACTCCAATCTTTCCCGTGGCTATTGCTATCTCCTCAAGCATCTCATCAACACCAGATGTTCTCCATTTAGTTACCCCATCCATCCCGTGTGCATATGTCTACCAGTAATACCAAATAACCCCATGTCTCTATCTACATGCGATTGTAAGTCCAGATCGTGATTTCCTCCCTGTCTCAACTGTTCTTTGAAGCGGTTCTCCCAGACCTTCAGCGCTGCCTTTTGTTCTGTCACCAACATCCCAAGTCTGTCCTTGATCACTGTTCCAACCGCCATGTCCGTGCTATTCTTGTCTCTGACTTGTGACACATCTGCTACCGAAATTCAACTCGCCCTCTCATTATCTCTCTTTGCCGTGTGTGTGTTTGTGTGTGTGTGTGTGTGTGTGTGTGCGTGCGTGCGTGCGTGCGTGCGTGTGTGTGTGCGTACGTGTGTGACTGTGTATGTATGTATGTATGTATGTACGTACGTACGTATGTATGTATGTATGTATGTATGTATGTATGTATGTATGTATGTATGTATGTATGTATGTATGTATGTATGTATGTATGTATGTATGTATGTATGTACGTACTTTGTATGTACGTATGTATGTATGTACGTACGTATGTATGTATGTATGTATATATGTATGTATGTATGTATGTATGTATGTATGTATGTAAGCATGTATGCATGTATGCATGCATGCATGAACGTTTGTGAGACTTATATGCTGGTAAGTATTATTTTATATGTGGTTTTTTTGTGTGTGTGTGTGTGTGTGTGTGCGTGCGTGCGTGCGTGCGTGCGTGCGTGCGTGCGTGCGTGCGTGCGTGCGTGCGTGCGAGCGTGTAATTGTATAGTTAGCTCACAGCAGTGAGAGAAGTGGGTGTCTGTTTTAGTTCGACTCGCGATTTAGCCTACGGAGAATCTGAAGAACTAAAAAACATCGCAACTGAAGTTAATGTGGCGGCGTGGCGGTGAGACTTCGCCAATAATGACAGTGTCGCGCTTACATTCCGATTGACGTTTCTGCGCTTGCGCGATCAATGTGCAGCAAAACTACAAAGCATTTTTGCATAAATGCCACGGGCTGTTCGATAGCTCTCCTGTGATGATCATTGTAAAGAATTGCTTAAATTTTCGCTCAATACAATAAAATATTACATTTGTTTAAATCACTGTCACGGATTATGGCGCACTACAGTCACGTGATTTACGCTTGCTATCAAAACATGCTTCAAAACTTGTTTGCCTCGTGTTAATATACGACAAATAACTTTGCTGAGTTGTTATATACATCCTAACGAACAACCCGTAGTATTTATACCATAAATGCTTTGTTCTTTCGTTGCATATTGATGATTTTACAATTATCGCGCATGCGTAGAAACGTCAATCGGAACGTTTATAACGCCGGGAAAATGTCAGCCCTACAACGGCACAGTGGAAATGTTGAGTGACAGGCAAGACAACAATTGTGAACGCCGTCGCGATAAATCGGCCACATTACCCCCCCCGTAAATGATAAAAAAAACCTCATTAATTCCGTCTTCCAATGGCAATGCGGAGTGGCGCTGAAGTTAGGCCTACTGCTCAATCTAGCTCCCGCCGCATCAATGCTAATTTCATTCCGGTCGACGCCAGTACAAAAGTTAAATAAGTTTTTGTGATAAGTTAACACACCTCAGAATATAAGACGACAGTTGTTCTAAATTATTATTCTCTGTCGACGGAAAACGTTGGCGTTCAATTATAAGATCTTTCCGTTTATTTTCAGCTAATGGCACTAGGCGTTGACACTGTTTTCCATAGCGGCTGGTTGTTTGAGTGAGGGTCTCGACAGGTTAGGGTCTAATACAAATTCAAATCGCAATAAAAAACGTTATTTTACGAGGCAATTTGATCACATTGAATACCTTTAAGCATTTATTGTAATTACTTTATTAATGAAGCTATGATTGTGATTGCATATTATAAAACAACGTGTCATAATTATTACAACACTAATTGTAACGTATACGATGGTAAATCATGATGAGTTCATCTACACCCTCATTCAAGCCAGCGTCTGTAGAAGTCGTTCAGAACCGAATGAATCGATGGTGGTAACAAGGATTCTATAACTATACGATTCTCGGTGGTATCGTAAAATAGCAGCTAGTGAACTAACGTATGGATCAAAGCTGTGTACTTTTACATCAAAATACATGTGCGAGGTAAATTTGGGAATCATGGTAACTACATTGATTTCATCACAAGTAATTGTTCAATAAAAACAAGCCAGTCAATCTGCTCATGCAGTTCTGATGCAGCCGACGGCGACGGGGTCATTCAATAATTGACACTGACAGTGAGTGTCGGTGAGTGTCGTCTGACTGAAAAGGTGGCAACGCTTTGCATCTTAGTCCAGAAAAGTAAATGGTGTGGTATTATGTAATACGGAGTTGGAGTGAGAGTCGCACTCAAAGACCGAGTGGGCATCGAGACAGATTACCACAGAGTCCCAGGCCCAGGGGCAGGGCCAGGCCAATCCGTGTCTTGTCGAGACTTGCCAAAATGCATCCTTCAAGTCGATCACCGTGAACATCTTCGCACTTAGACGACAGGTTACATCTTCCACGGTAGATATCTGGAAGTTCTCCCGCTTGATAGCTTTGTTCAACTCTCTAGGGTCGAGACAGAGTCTCAAGGATCCGTCTTTCTTCTCCACAATCACAAGATTGTGTCTGTGGGTTTGTTGACCTTCTGAATGACCTTGTGTTTCTCCATCAGATCAAGTTTGAGTTTCAGTCTGTCCTGTAGCCCAAATGGAACTCTTTGAGGTGGTCCTTTCACTGGCACTGGCACTGGCACTACTACAATGTGGTATGGTTCTTCGAAACAGCCTAGTCCATTACACACATCTTTGTATGTACTGTTGATACTTTCTGTTGTGACTGCTTCTACGTCTTTCACTCCTCTGGTGATCAATCCAAGGTTTTCACACATTGTCATTGAGAGTCCTAATATCGTTGGTGATTCCGAGTTGACTATGTAGAACTTACATTGCTTGTTGCGGCCATTCACTGAACACTTGAACTGACACTTCCTAAGATGTGTCACCTGTTGAACTCCATATGCTCTGAGCACAGTGTTTGACGGCTTTATCTGCAGTTTTGGTGTGGTTTTTCTTAATGTTCCCAACGGCATCACATTGGTGGCTGCTCCAGTGTCTAATTTCACCTTCACACGTGTCTCATTGCATCTAATGACAGCATGCCATTCATCTCTTTCTCAATGTTTCCAATGAAGAGCGTATCCAGAAAGAATTGATCATCGTCTCTTTCATCACCTTGCACTAGTTTTTTACACTGACTTGGTCCTGCACATTTCTGCAAAATGATTTTGTTCACAGCATTTTAGGCAACTCTTTCCCCATGCTGGACATCTTTTTGAGGGTGCTGTCTTCCACATCTCCCACACTTCATGCTCTCTGTTTTCTTGTGCTGGTAGGTTTTGGTTTATACTTAACTCGTGACTTGGAATTCACTTCATATACTACTTTCGTAGACTCAACTGGACCTTTCTTCATAGTTTGAACCTCTTTTCTGGTTACCTCTGAAGATTTACATATATCCACTGCTCTCTTGAGTGTTAGCTTCACTTACCTCAGCAAACGTTCCTGAATATGTTTGTCTTTCATGGAAAAAACAATCTTATCCCTGGTCATGTTTTCGTGCTCTTTAAATTCGCACGCCTTAGCAAGTGTGTGTAGTTCTGTGGTGTAGTCGTCGAAATGCTGTTCCTCCGCCCTCTCATAAATCCAGAATCGATATCTCGCGAATACGACATGCTTTTCCCCAACAAATTCAACTTCTAATCATTTGACGTCAGCGTAAACATCTGATCTCAACACATTACGATTGTCATTGGCTTGAGTGGCATTATTTTGAGCAGGTTGGGCGTTACCTTGTTGGTTGTCATCATCAGGTATTGTTCAGTGGATTGTTCGGCGAATCATCCCATTTGAAATGGTTGTATCGCTCCAACGCATCTGGGTCAATAACGCTGAGCAAGATGGCAATCTTCGTGCGATTCGGTTTCAAGACCGCTTCAATCGCAAGCATATACAACTCGAACCGTTGATGCCATCGCCTTCAGTTTTCGGCTACATTACCTTGAAGGCTCAAGTATTCCGGGGGCTTTAAATGAGCTTCCATCATCCACATATTTTTGTCAAATCCCGCATTCCCAATCCCAAATCAACGACTTGACACAGCCATGTGCTACAACGCTAAGGGGCGAATCCCGATCTTTATTCTGATTGGATGATCATTACAAACATTAGATAATGGTGCGCCATGCATGTCAAACTAAACAGATAAATGCATATTTGTAACAGGGGAAGGGAATGAGGAAGCAGGGAGAGCATGGAAGAAGGATGGTAGAGGAAGGAAGAAGCGCGAGGATGGAGGGTTAGGGAGGAAGAACAGGAAGGTTGAGAATGGAGGGTTAGGAACAGAAAGAAGGGTGAGAAATGGAGAAAGGGAGAGAGAGAGAAAAAGGGGGAATGGAGAGAGGGAGAAGGAGGAGTTGAGGAGGTGGAGGGGGTGAGGACGAGGGCAAGGAAGAGAGAATGGAGAGAGTCGAGAGAAGACGAAAACAGGAAAGAAAATCATAAGATGAGGCGTGAGATAGGGTGAGAGGTGAAGATACAGATGGGGGAGCAAGATACTTGGGGAAAGGATAGAGAGGGAGGGAGAGGGAGAGAGATATTTGAGAAACAGGGGAGAGAAAGGTAGAGAGGGTTTGAGTATGACAGAGAAGGAAAGAAAGGGAGGAAGAAAAGAGATGTGATGGAGAGAGATGAAGAGACAGAGAGGGGAGAGAGATGAAGAGACAGTGTGAGAGAAAGCTAGTCAAATAAAAGATTGCCTGTAGAACTACATCACCAGTCTTCATTCACACAGTTTGATGGATAGACATTTTCATTAAATTATGAACAATTATGTTTTACATAAGTTTACATATGGTTACATTTATGTATTGTTTAGGGATCATTGCTGAATATAATATTTTGATATCACATATATACAATTTTATTTTCATTTGGTCTCAGCCCCCCCCCTGCTATCAAATGAAAGAATCATGCATTAATTTTAAGTAACAATAAGTTAAAACAATTATTGATTAAAACTAATTAGATTGCCAATTAAAAACACCAAACAAGAGTTGTATTCTAAGGTGCAGCTGTTTTTGTATGTGAATCACTGAACATTCTCACCCGAATTGTGCATGCTATCCACCAGAAAACATCTCGTAAACAAATAATAAAAAATTGTAAGTATAAAACAAATAATCAAATAGTGTGACATCAGTGCATAAATAAGGTTCATGTGCAGTGGGTGGACTGAAATGTTGCAAATTTTTAATAACTCCAAACAAATTGTACGTTTTTACAGTTTAATTTATGTACCCATTTTGACAGTTAATTGACCTCCGGATAAACCTTATTATTAAAATGTTGTTTGGTTGTCAAAATGGACCTGTATAGGCAGTAATTAGGTCATATTGGTGTTCCAACAGAACATTAAATGCACAACTTAGAGTTGAAATATCACCTGGTTGGTTACATGGGGACAAGAGCAATTTCATCATGTATTTTTACATCATTTTCAAAAAGTAAAAAGGTTTCATCAGAATGTCACTGAAGAAATGGAGCATTTGACAGTCCTATGGTAGAACATATTAATTAAAAATAAATGTTATTTTATGTGGTTGTGGACTTAGAGTGTACTAGGTACTGCACACTGTTTCTGCACAGTGAGATTTGTAAAATAACAACTATTTTGACTTGTGTTGCAGTCATAACCTACTAACGCAACAGGGTTCTTCTTTGTGTTTTTTATGGGTGGTTTCCTGAACTTAAAAAATACAACTTGTTAGGCTATTCCATTAGACTGCAGAATTACTAATAAAATGTTCAATGACCACTGAGTTTCTGACTCTCAACCATGATTCAGATCTGCTTAATCCTGACAATGGTATTCCAGACATCCATTGACGTAGAATCCAGCATTAGTATTTCCTGCACAGATTCCTGCTAATACATAGCAGAGAGTGGCATCCTTTGTTGTGTGACAATAATAGACGTAGACTGCCAGGCTGTGAACAGAGAGAGAGAGAGAGAGAGAGAGTAAACATGCAAACGCAGCGACGGATTAATTAATGTACCAATGCACGTGGCTGTTCTTGCTGCGTGGAGACGCATTTATGTGACTGCGGTCGGTCCGTGAGCACGTTGTCACACACGCTGGTCCACTGTTGTAGTTTCTGATGAGGACGCCAGTCTGGTTTGGCAGCAACATGCTACTGCTGTGATTTGTAGCTGTGTACGTGATGTAGGACTTGTCTCCAGGCAGGTATGTTGCAGCATTTCGTTCGCTCGTTTGTTATGATGTCGTTGCTTGATGTTTTTGATGCAATAACAGATTGTCACCAGTTGATTTGATATGAAGTGGCTTTATTAGATCAACTAATGGCAGATCTTGTGTTGGATCAATTCTGCATAAGTCGAGGTATTCACTATTCAATGTGGCGATGCTAGCAGATTACGTAGTATTATATATGTACATTATAGTAGTATGGAGTACTTGAGCTATTTTGGACAGGGCCGCAAAGTACTTGGTAATAACAATTATGTGACAAACATTGTTAGCAGTGTCTGATTATAGTTGGGCAAAGTTATTGTTGGGCATGTTGAAATTGGTTTTTAATAATAACTTCTACTGCACCTAAATCCTTGGAAACTGTTAGCTCGGAGGTGCTTAAGACAAAAACATTGACCAATCTTAAAACTAAATGATTTGTATCTTTATTGCATCAACCCGTGCGTATACTATTCTTCCATTTGGAAAAAACGTGATCGATGCCTTTACTTTTTAAAATTGTCGTGTTATGGGCTGTTTTGGTCTAGACACTAGGCAGAGCCAGAGGCAAATCGATTGTTTGTAACATTACATGCTTTTTTGTGATTGCTCCAAGGTGAGCCAATCAGCTGGGGACAATAAATACGTCATTCATGGAATCAATTGTAGATAAAACATGTTACTAACTTCTGCATTGATATGTATGTGAAAGTATTATATTTGTTTTATTAGCATATCCACATTTTATCAAAGTAGTATTGTACTAACTTTTTAGTAAATTATTATTATATATATATATATATATATATATATATATATATATATATATATATATATACGGGTATATATATATATATATAAATACATATTAATACAATAATTATATATATATATAATATATATATATATATATAAAATACATATTAATAACATAATAATATATATATACACACGGTATATATATTATGTTATTAATATGTATTTTATTATCATTATTTTAGGAATAATTGTAAAGCGCCCCAGAACAATTATTTGGATGGGGCGCTATATAAGAAATAAACTATTATTATTATGTGCATATACCGTCTGAAGGATGGGGTTTCTGCTCATGGTCTTAATGTCTCTGCAGACATTGGAACAGATAAATAAACACATCACATGGACAACCGTAATGCTGCTTTACGACCTGTCCCAGAACTTCAGACATATGTCAGGAACAGAACAATTCCAATTACTGTAAAAGCAGTCTAAGTGTTTGATCTAAAACGGCATGCACTATGGATGCGTGACTAGCCTTGGAGATAAGCCGTCCCACACCGTCATAGAACCGTTGTTTGGCAGTGATCGCAGGCGCGAAATGTTTATCACTGATTACAGTTAATGCTTTTGGGTATTGTTTTATTGGGATTTCATGCATGATCAGTTAATGGTGTCACCAAAGCGAATCCCAGAGTCGTCGTAAATCACAGGCATGTCCAGCCATCTGGTAGAGTTATCGCTTTTAAGAGATTGCCCCAACAGCCAATCCTTTATCTCTAGACAGTCTATGGTAGCAGAGTAATTATAAAAGAACATTATTTATATATCGGTGGTTTTTCTTCAGTGACAACTGTCTGGTCACATGTCTGGTCACATGTCTAGTCACATGCCCAAAATACACTGATAGGATATCATATTTTTTTGGAATCCATGTGCATTTGTCTGCATTTTTCACTTGCAAGTTGAGCTACTAATGCACAAAAAACAAAAGCCGAATCTATATGTTCTTCATTTAATGATTTTTTTTAAATACTGGAGTAACTATGTTGAAAGTATAATGTGCTCAAAACCTGCTTTTACAATTTCAATGTGTTTGCTCAGAATTCAATTATCAAACACCACTTTTAGCAGTCAGCTGCAGCACTAATCGCTATTCCTAGAATATATCTTTAGAGTTGGATACAAAGTAGCATACGTCCTAGAAATAAGAATGCTGTTTCCCCTGTGGCAAAATAGAAGATGACACCAGGTAATGGAACAGACACTCAATATTGCTTTTGTATGATTTAAACACTAAAAAGTATAAAAATTATAACTGGGATAACTAGATCCAAGTAACAGGTCAGTGTTTATTTGTATTGCATTATGTGTCTGTTTCGACCGTGGATGATTTACCGAATTGTCATGGAAGTCAAACAAAATCTGACCTATATAAGGAATGCACCCATAAAATCGCATACCTCCCAGGTGTGGAGTTTGCGGGTTTTCTTTTTCAGACTTAAATGATTACCCGGTACTAGTACAAATTCAGATCAACATATTTCGCCCACAATACTGGTTTTATTTCCCTGAGTTGTTGTGGTGACCAGATGTGTAATGAGGGACATGTTTTGGGATGTTGTAAACCTACACGACTGCTCTAATCAAACAACATGACAGTTAGTGTTTGTTTTTATAGTCTGCCTTGTCAGTGCGTCACCCACACATGGACAAGATTTATATCTTCTGAGTCAGATATCTGGTAAACCATAATAGAAGTGCACATGTATATTTCTTGGAATTTCTTATTAATTTATACAGATGTACATTTGGACCTAATGAAAATTTTATGGTAAGAATCATATTACACCTGCATAACGATAATTGTATGTTCAATAATAAAGTTACATTTAATTTGTCTTGAGATAACACAGGCATTTGCAAAAGTCATTTGAGCTGTCTTGAGCAGTGTGAATCGCAGGAGCAAACATGGTGCTGCAGACGTAATTGATGGCTATAAATCTCTTCTTTTCTGCGAGTTGTCCTAAGCTGTGACATCAACAGCAAGTGCAAGTGTGCGGGTGTGTTTTCTCCTTGGCGGTGTAAACACATTCTGTTACGTTCACAGTATAAGTGAGTGGTTCAGCAGCAAGACTCAACAGTTTGGTACTCATGCACTGCAACAGTCATAGCTTTATGTAGAGACCCGTCCACCCGTCATTTGGACGGGTAAAAACAAATATGGACGGGTAGAAATTTAAAAAATGAAGGAGCCAAAAAAGTCTTCCAAAACCATAGATATTGTTAGTTATGCTTTGAAAGTGAGTGAAAATGGTGTCACAAGTGTGTTTGTAGTCCATTTCAGGTCATCAGACACATTTAAAAGTTTGTAAACTGGCTTAACATCCATGTATCCACCAAAACATGTGTGACTGGCAATAATGTTATCCTGCATAAAGCCCTGGCAACAGTTGTATATTAAAGTGTGTTTGGTTCAAAAGTTGGTTAATCACACTTTGCTGCAGTCTAGTGTTGAGTGCGTTTGCTTCAGCAGTTAAGTAACCACATGCTTCTACAGTTGCAATATAAGTTTGGTTCAACAGTTGGGTAATAATGCTCTGCTACATTTGTAGTATAAGCATGTTTGGTTCAGCAGTTAGGTAACATTGCTTTGCTACAATCATAGCATATCAGTCCAGTGTTTCCCCTTCTATTTGATCAGTGAGGTGGGCCACCTCACTGTTTTCCTAAGCCACCTCGCACAAAGTATGCCAAAATTGCCACCTCAGCTATTTCCTGAGTCCCTGCTGACGTTTACAATTAATGCTAGCTACAGACACATTTACATGTTAACTTGTAATTTCTTTCGCCACTATATGCCAGGGCATAGGTTAAAACACACTTAATAGTTGCGAGGCTTGCTCCCAGACGTCCCTGTCATCGTATTCTGCCTTCAGCACTCACTCAGCTCACCCTACCACCTCGCACTTCATTTTACCCAGGGGAAACACTATTAAAGTGTGTTTGGTTCAGCAGTTGGGTAACCACACATTGCTACAGTAGTAGTTTAAGTGTATTTGTTCCAGCTGTCGGGTAGACAATGAAATTGTCCACTCTCGTATGTGTGGCAGTGTGGGGCTCCAGCACTGAACTGTCGTGATGATTCAGAAATCTCTCTTGATGATAAATGGAAAATAACTACATCCGATGCACCAGCAAGCACATTCGAGGAGTTCTTTGAAGGTACTTGCCGTAGGCGACTGGCCCAAGTAACAACATGCCCGATCGCCTAATTTAGACATCACATGCAGACAACCAGTTGGCACATTAGATGCGATACATCGGCATCAAAGATTCAGTTAGAGACGGTATTATCGCAGCCACTTGGTGTGAAGCTGCGATAATCATCTTTAAATGTGTTAGGCTTTGAGTGTGTCACCACGGCCACACAGTTCACTGGATCTTCTCTTTACTGCACTGGGGACGGCTTATTTAGATTTCCCCTCGCTGGCTAGTCCAGGGATTTCCCTTAAATGTGTTACAGTACATACGCATCCAGCTGGCACAAGGCATTGTGCGTGTCATGACACTAGTCACTCATAGGAGAGTGTCTGTATTCATTCTAGAAGTGTTCCTCAACTTTGCTGGAGAAAGAAAAAATGGTGTTCCTGGCTGCTTATTTGGTGCTGTAGGATGTCAGAAATGGGGCAGCACTGATAATATTAGCCCACAATTGGATCAACATTACAACTTTGACATGCCTTTGCACAAGAACATAGAAGAAACAAAATCTAAAGTCTATATATATATATATATATATATGTATGTATATATGTATGTATATATATATATATGTATGTATATATATATATATATATATATATATATGTATATATATATGACAAGAAATGGCTTTATTATTGTAATGGCTTTTTATTTTTACACGTACATTAATAATTTGTCAAATATCTGCCCACTGTCCCATATAGCCTACTATGCAAAGCAACAATTAATGCAAGACAAGTGATTATTGAAATAGGCCAACTTAATAAAAATGTTTGTTAGTCATTTACATAAATCATGTAATTGATCACGAATTCCTAGGGTATATACAAATATACGCTGCATGTAATATTTACAATTGACTGTATCAGTGTGAGTCACTCCGTTGAAATAATCATTTTTCTTGTCCACCTATGGTGACTGCATATTTGTATTTGTAATGTTAAGAAATAAAATGTACATTATATAAATACATACAATCATTATGGTAAAAAGTAATCAACGTACAAGGCCTCAACTATATATTGTTAGTCATCACTGTATTTAAGATGAGCTATTTCAACATTATTTAAAAAACTTACCTCAGTAATATTAAACATCTTTCTAAATTCCTTGCGGTTCCCATCCACATTTTTAGACTTATGTTTCATAATTTTTTTTAGATTGACTAACTCTTGTTTCTATGTGCTGCCAACCTTGGTGTCCAAGATGTTGGGCATAAAAAGGTGAGAAGATTATTTCTAATAAATTATTTATTGTTATTATTAATAAACTAGAAACAGACAAGGTTAATTTATGTCATGGTTTGAAAGCATCTCAAACTATTGCAACCCATGAAGACACATTTGAGCGTGCCAAGATTTCAGTGAGTCTGGCAGGGAAGAAAGAATTCAATTTGTATCTGTGTCACAATTGAATTCTTACTGAGAATTGACCTAGTGAGTTAACCTTGGCTGTAAACACAATTTCTCATACACAAGGTCTCTATTCATATTAGGTCAGCGAGCTGGCATACAGAAGTATGGCACAAGGTTGTGACGTGGGCAGATTCAACACTAGCATTTTTAAATCGATTGGGTAGGATAGTGAATACGTTTTCCTGCTTATTTATGTCACTCAGTCAAACAGAATGTTGTCTGATGTTGCCTTTCACAAAAATTTTCATTTTATAACTCAACATGCACTAAACAGTGGTGATTAAAAAGTGAATAACAAGATTTTGCTACCAACATTATGATTCTGGGAAGTTATTACTTAGGGCATGTAATTAGAACAATAAGGTTAATTGATCAGGTGGCAGTATGTCCCTTTATTTGAAAAAATCATCCATATTAGTTTGCATCATTGAGCCTAGTGTTCAATGGCCACTACAGTTGGACTGATTAACTGTGTGCTTGTGTGGTTGCCTGTGTCTATCACTGTTGTTGTCACTAGTGTTTTCTTTAGGTTACAATGTACTGACTTGTATGCTAATCATATGCAGCAACAAACTCTCACACACACACACACACACACACACACACACACACACACACACACACACACACACACACACACACACACACACACACACACACACACACACACACACACACACACACACACACACACACACACACACACACACACACACACACACACACACACACACACACACACACACACACACACACACACACACACACACACACACACACACACACACACACACACACACACACACACACACACACACACACACACACACACACACACACACACACACACACACACACACACACACACACACACACACACACACACAAAATGCCAGTCAAAATATTTTGAGGTTGACACATGCGTGTTAGCTCACCTACATAAAGCCAGTCAAGGTGTATATTATTTCATGATAATTATAGACAAGAAACTTTACATTCATTTTGAAAGCATGATTGAAGATCGTTTTTCTCCTAATTTCTTACCCATCCCAAAACACATTTTACATCCATTTTCAACCCATACTTGAGGATAATTTTTGGTCCTATTTGTTTACCTGTCGGACAGGTAAACAAATTATGAGCAAAAATCTTCAATTATGCTTTGAAAATGGATATAAAACATGTGTTTCTTGTCTATATCACAACATAATACACACCTTGACTGGCGTTATGTATGTGAGCTAACACACAGAATAGTTGGACTGGGAACAGTTTCATCATTCATAAAGGCCTATGACCAGCATATCATATGGTGCTAGCATATAATTTTATGGTGTTGTGGTGTCGGTCAGATATGGTCCAGGAGTGTTGTTCATATTGGTTCTAGGTGTTGGTCCTATATGATCCTGGGTATTGGTCATGGTCCTTGCTTGTTAATCATTATATGGTCTTTGGTTGGATGTTATATGGTATTGGATTTTGGTCTGAGGATGTTGTCCGTAGTGGTTCTGTGGTATTGGTCATAATTATGGTCCTTGGATGTTGGTCATGATACTGGGGTATATGTCATACGATTATTGGTTGTTGGATATGTGGTCCTGGAGTATCAGTCGGTCATTAATAGTTCTTGGATGTTGGCCAGATATTATGGTCCCGAGATATTGTTCACATGGTTCTTGGATGTTGGCCATATACATGTATGGTCAGGACTCAGGACTAATGAGAGGTGGCCATATATGACATGAAGCAATGGTTATACTATCTACATACAACAACCACACCCCAGCCTAACTCTAGAGATGACTCACCAAATTGTTATATGGAAATCTGCAAAATCTGACCTTATACCTCGATCAAGAAAACACACTTTATTCCTCCTCCTCAACGCCCACACTGGTGGTGTGTACTGACACAAGATCCACGTCTTCACCATTCTTCTGCATATAATCGCTGCGGGTTTGTCAGATGAAATGTACATCCCACTAAATGACAGGTTTGATGAAGACAATTGCACACTTTTTCTCCTAGTATGACATGATTGGTAATACTAATTTTATGGAAGATGTTTTAGTGACACAGTTAATGTATGTGTAATGTCATAGATTAATACCAGATATTCTGGCCTCAATGTAATTGATTTGTTTGATCTGCTGTCAGCATTTCTGTTGTAACTGTTGTTGAAATTAGTACCAAGGGATGTGCATTTGTTTTGTAGTTTACATATCATTGAATTGAAGTCTGTGTGTATTTCTATAATTTACATTATTTTGATATTTTGTATCTAGAGCAATTTTAGTGTGTGAATCAGTGACTTTATTACGATGAAGTTAAATTATGCCTTTTTGACAATTATACGATTTGATGATATTATTCAACTTGTTGTATTCTGAGTAAGTAAACTTAATATTAAAGCAAAAATATGACAATCACCCAGTTTCAGTTTTTCTTTTCTGAAGGATATGGCTACTGTTGTAACATCATTTGCTAATTTGTGTAATCAGTTAGACAAATAAATCTCTTTAAAAGATCATCCACCGTGAGATCATTCCTAGGATTGATCTGACACTGTTTGATTACAAATGGCATTGTAGAGGATCTGGAAATTTGTGTCCATTTCAAACCAATCCCATGATGCATTGCAGTTGTCTCTATATCGTGATCTCTGAGTCATATCTTACAGTGAACATTCTGCAGGCAAACTTGTATGCCTTTATAGAACACGTCATCCAGTCGTAAAGATTGCTCATAATCCTTTATGCTTCACACTACCTGTTCAAATGAACATTATCTCTATGAATCATTCAGCCACTCAGCAGTGGCTACACAAAAACTTTGTACACAAATAGCCACCATTACCTGGCATTCATATTCCTGGATGAACAGGATCACTGTGGAGTTGACTCAAGGTTTGAAACAGCAACAAATGTTCAAACCCAAATCTCAATTGTTCCAACCAATACACAGCAGCCATCATCATGTCATCAATGCCACACATCTTCACCTTGAGCCTGATGCTCTACCCACTGTGCCACCGCACATCACACATGGTCAATGACCTGTTGTCATCACTGAAACAAAATGCTGTCGGGCAACTCGTATTTCATGGCCTTCTAATTTGGTTAGCTGCCCCTAATGAGGAAGCTGGACACAAATGCTACAGCTCTGATTGATGCAAGCTTCATCAGCTGGCAGGCCTGTCATTTTATGCTGATTAACGTTGGTGACAGTCTGAGCTTGCTGGAGTATGGTCAGCACCATCATAGTGTCGTTATACATAGTAGCAGGGCTTTATGCAGGATAAAATTATTGCCAGTTACACATGTTTTGGTGGACACATGGATGTTAACTGTTAAGCCAGTTTACAAACTTTTAAATGTGTCTGATGACCTGAAATGGACTACAAACACACATGTGACACCATTTTCACTCACTTTCAAGGCATAACTAACAATATCTATGGTTTTGGAAGACCTTTTTTTGCTCCTTCATTTTTTTACCCGTCCACCATATTTCTACCCGTCCATATTCGTTTTTACCCATCCAAATGACGGGTGGACGGGTCTCTACATAAAGCTATGCATAGTAGCTAGGTGCGAAGCTTCCATAATGGTACATAGCAACTAACGGGTGATCAGTTGCATGGTGGGAGTCTTTTAACGTTGGTTAACAAATAATTCTCCATTGCTGGCACCACCTGGGTAATCTTCTTAATTACCAAGTGCAGTTTGTTTTAATACCTTATGCATAGACATGAGCAATTGATGTGATTTTCAGGCTGTTTGTCAATATGACATTTCTTTGATCCACAGTTATATTAAATTATTTATATCAGACAGTCAAGCAAACACATGAAAATCCATAAAAAACTGTTAAACTAATTAAAAAAAAGATAAGGTGTTGTGAAAAGGAGTCAGATAGGGAGGTGATAAAAAACAAGCAAGTTGGTTGAAATATTACAAAAGACTGAAAAACCACCATGTGAATTTTTCAGGGTAAAAGTGGCTGCATTTATTAAGAACAACCTTCACCCAAAGTGTGGCGACTGCCTAGTAAGTTTTGGGTGTGCAGTTTTAAGTGTGACACGATGTTACATGCCAAAGGATTTGACAGTAAGCCTTAACAGACAGTCCAAGGTGGCTGCTCTCATTCCTAAGATGTTTTGGCATTGATGCGATAACGCCAAAGACGGATTGGATTCACAAAAATCCTCAGACATTGGTGGAGCTGCACAGAAAGTGAATCTGCGATACGCGACTACACCACGGCAACTGGGGGAGACTTCTGGTCTTGTTTATTAGGTTTCATTTGCTGATGTTGCATCACCCATGAATGATGTACGGTAATCATGTTTTTCAGGATACCGTGAAACGGGGGTGGTGTTTGTGCCTTGAGAAATGCCTGAAGCTTTGTGCACAGAAGTAAACACTTGAAAGAAGACACTTTGGTGCACTGGTGAGTGTGAAAATAGATGAGCTATGTTGGCGCTGTCCAAACCTTTTAAATAGGAAAGCAATAACCGGATCAGGTGTAGTCAGCAGTTGGAAAGGTCCTGAGGCATAACTGAGTACTTGATTCATACCAACACACTCACTGATGTTGGCACTCCCACACGAATGCATGCACACACGTTCACATGCATGCATGCATGCACGCATGCACACATACCACGTGTTTTAAATATTCGCACATCATTGACAAATGACAAATGATGGGGCTGATTTTCAAGCACCTTTTGATAATAATTAAATATATTTTACCAACTGCATAGATTATCGATTAGTATGACGGATATAGTGCTCTGTAGCAAAAGATTTATTTACAGATCATGGTAGTAAAAAGCATTTTAAAAATGCTCCTGAAAATTTCCCTCAGATTCTGCTTCAGGATCGATTTTCTTTATGAGCATAACGTCTTAGTGAAATGGTTCCCTGGTATCTTTGTGCTATGGTAGATTGCTTCAGCATTTAGCCATGGGTGGGAGGGTAGCTTTGCTGTTTATGGCAGGGTTGCCAAGTGACAAATGCCAGCATGGCATTTATTTCTGATTCTGTATATTTAGTGCAAAAGCCCTACTTTGGCATCATGCACTAATATGGTTGATCAGTGTTTTGTTGTCTATGGGAGGTACCTGAAGGGTGCAGTTGTCAGTTCAATATCCTGCAATGCACCCTTGAAGGCATCCAGGTTATTGGGGATAAATATGTACATTAGATGAAAGTCTGTTTCACTGTGCTATTGTTCGGGGAAAGAAGCCGTATTTGTAATAGTTGTGGAAGGTGGATATTTGTCTGTGTTTATGTGGGTGGTTGGATATTGTTTGGCTGTGTCCAGGCTTGATGTATTGGTTGCGATCGATGTCTAGGAGATTGTTTGTAATTTTGTACATAGTGGAAACTCTGGCCTTAGCTCTCCTCTTTATTGCATTGCAGCTATCCATTTGCACCATGTAACCTCTTTTTTCTAGGGGCAACTTTAACTAGAACATATTGTGCGTTTATCTGCCACGAAATTATTGGGCAATTTAGCTAATAATTTACACCACTGTAACAAACAAGATGATTTTACTCTAAACAATCGCACACCACACTGTTAGCCATGACACTGGAGCAGCTGAGCTGTGGATTACTGCTGCCACAGCCAATGACTCCAGCTAGGTTCTCACAGACACAGCCAGGCCACGCAGATGAAAACCTGCTTTGATCATAGGTAATTCACATGTAATTTAACTTATTTGATTTCCGTTTCCTGCCAGCTTTCAGAAAGCTTTCAGCTGGCTAAGAAAGCTTTTGGGTTTTATGTGGAAACAAACCAGCTCAGTCAGCATTAGCATGTACGTGTGTTGTCAAACTGTCGGCAAACGTGTGAACAGATAAGAGGCGGTCATTCATATGCTGAGATGCTGGCATACGAGAATTGTGAGAGTATATTGTGGACATTGCTGTCAGTTTGCAGACTGTGTATGTTGTGACAGCTGCCACAATTTCATTTTGGTACATGCTTTGTCTTCTGTCCCATGCTTCCTTGTGGTGCTCATTCACTTTATCTGTATCTTCTACTCTAATTTTCCTCTTAACTCTTTCCATATCTTTCTGTTGTCTGCAATGACCTTCCATATTCCTTAAATTGTGTGGGTCCACAACGAGTCAAGTCTCTTCTTCCTGCTACCTCTCCCTCTCCCTCTCCCTCTCCCTCTCCCTCTCCCTCTCCCTCTCCCTCTCCCTCTCCCTCTCCCTCTCCCTCTCCCTCTCCCTCTCCCTCTCCCTCTCCCTCTCCTCTCCCTCTCCCTCTCCCTCTCCCTCTCCCTCTCCCTCTCCCTCTCCCTCTCCCTCTCCCTCTCCCTCATACTAGAAGTTTCTTAGCATCTAGATGGTTTATAGTTGTGATTGAATATTTACTGGCACTATTTGAAAGTGCTCACTGTAAGTAATTAAGCAAAACTTTTCAGCATTATCAACATATTTTTTTTAGAATAAAGAACAATGTCATCATCATCGTCATTGTGCAGCCATGGTGTCCCGTGGTTGGGTGAAGGCCTCAGCATGCTGCTTCCACATCTGCCCATCTTGCGCTATCCTCTGCCAGATGGTACCCTTCCAGTAGTCATCTAGTTCGTCTCTCCAACATCTCGCCGGTCTTCCTCTGGGTCTTTTCCTTTCATACGGTTTCCAGGTGGTGATATGCAGTGTCCATCGGTCATCTCATATCCTGCTGACGTTCCCTGCCCATGCAGGTCCACTTCCGTCTTCTGACTTGTTCAATCACGTCTGTGACCTTGGTCTTCTCTTACCCAGCTGTTTGTTTTTCTGTTCCGGTATGTGATGTTTAATATACTTCTTTCCATCTTTGTTTGCGCGGTTGATAGCTTGTTCTTTGCTTGGCTGGTGAGTGCCCATGTTTCCGCACCGTATGTTATTGCTAGAAGTATGCATGAGTTGTAGATTTGTCTCTTCAAGACAATGTATAAATGTTTATTTAAGAAATGAGGAATACACCCTTAGTACAATGCATGTCGTCTGCATGTAATTGGTAGGATTCACCTTAAAATGCCGGACACTGAGTTGACAGCACAATAAACCAACATTATGCACAATAAATGGTAGCATGCTCAGCTGATTTTATTTAGTGCGCGACAATAAACTAAAATTACTGTGACTGTCTATGGCCTAGTGCTGATAAAATAATAATAAAATAAAGCCAATAAAGAACGAGACGGCCGGACCTTGTTATTATTGTTACCCTTCTATTGCGTGCAGCTGGTGCAATTAAATGAAATGACATGCGTCAAACTGTCATAACGTGGCTTGATAATGGTTTCATGAATATTTTCAAGACTGAACATGAACCACTAGTTGTAGTTGTTAATGTGCTCAGTAGGTGTCTCTACTGTGTCTACGCAACAGTTTATTAATACACCTGTGATAAGATGTATTAATTCTGTCTACACAATTCTACACAAAAGAGAATAACTATAAATTTGTAATGTGACATGTTTTCATTCAACTTTGAGACACTAATACATCATCACAGACAATATATTTATCACATGTAAGAGAGACGGTTAAACAATCTAGTTGTCAAGAAATTAATTAGATTTATTAAACAGATGTCTTATAATAATTGGCGGACATAAATTTTGAAATAAAACCATTAATATAATTTTGAATGGGTCATTACAATTAATAGGATTCTTGCATCCCACAGGAAACATTGATTTCTTACTTATTTTTATGTTTTACTGAGCACTGGTTTATATTGTTTTTTTGATTGTTTTGTTTATGGATTTCTGAATATGTTATAATCACACATTTCTCCCTCTCCCAATAATTGAAATCTCACATGATAACATTGACAAAATTAATTAGTTGTGTTGTAAATTCTTAACTTGGCATAAATATGTATTTGTTGGGGTTGATGGTGGAAGAGCAGGTGAGTTTTGGTGTGGGTGGGTGGGTCGGTTGATGGCTTACATTTGTGCTAATCTGGTATACCCTTACGAAATATAAAATGTTACATCAACAAACTTGTTAGATCAATAAACCCACCTAATAAACATTACACATTATGTAGCAAAGTCCTGATATGTTGCAGGCTGTTACAACATTGATATGGCATCCATAACACCCAGAAACAAAACAAAGCAGTTGGTGAGAAAAGCGCAATGTAATACCGCACTCGGGCCCAGGCACAAGTGGCTCCCACTAATGGCCTTCCTTTGTAACATTTACGTCGAACCTCGCAGCATCCTGCAAAGACAATAGCTGGATGCTTAGTGAATATCTGCGTGCGTCCAGCGCATATCACTCGGAGGCAAAACCCATCAGGAGTTTATGACTTTTCCAGAAGAAATTGCGCCGTCCTCACGATATGGTAATGAAGAGCAATATTTCTGAACACTCCTGCCACTTGGCGGTGATTTGTCCATGATTGGATAGGCCGTGATTAATTGCGAGTCGCGCACTCCGTCAGACCCATTGGCCGGGTAATGCCGTGAACCGCCTGCACGTGTGTGTGTACATGTATGCGCGAGTGACTGTCCATCGAGGATTCGTGACGGCTGCACGTATTGTATTGACAGCTGTCACATCATCACTGCATTCTCCACTGATTAATTGCATCACTGGCCAGTGCCAAGTGTCCACACAGGCATCACCACCTCAGGTAAATCACTCGATGTACCATTGTAGTGTGTCCTTTGGGAAGTGATCTTTATGGAATTGTCTGGAATCGACATGGAATCGGCTGTCTGTAACTGTCGATTTATGTTTTGTCCTCAAAGCTTGCTTGTGTGCTCATCTTCAATATGGGACAGTAAGTTTTTATAGAATTTACCTGTTTTATGAGAAAAGAACTTTATATATTTATGTTTTCAATGAGAATGTAGTACTATGTTAAATAATGTCAGTGGTAATAGTCTATATCAGAACAATAGCTAATTGTAAACACTAAATTCAACTGAAATCATAGGCATAGGAATCAGAATGTCCAGTGTTTGTGGAAGGGGGTAAAACCTCTCAGTATTTAAGGGTGGCATGGCAGTTTGTAGTGTAAGTGTTTAGCAGGGTGAGTTGGTGATATGATTAGCCTCCAAACGTTATCTTAGAAAATCTTCATCCGCCACCAATTTCGAAGTCATGATCAGATGATGTGAGGCAGAAAATTAATTTTGTTCCACAGTGCTTGTGGATATTTAAATTAAAGGACACTGTGACATTTCTGTCAAAATTTTCTGTATCAACATTGAGATCACATCACTGTCTGCTCATTATTGAGTTCACAAGCCTGAAGCAGCTCTGGGTGCAGGTGGCAAGATCCAACAGATCTTCATCTTGGTCTTGGTTGAGTACCGACCACCACTCCTGATGGAGTCAAGCGGTCACACAGAGACCGCTACCCTGCAAGTCCAACACAGGTTACACATTTACCCCCTCAGACACCGGACTACCATTAGGTGGCAGACAAAATGAGGTGACTGAAAAGTTTCAAAATATAACTCATATCCCTCAGTTATCAGGCTGGGCTTTTAGACTGCACCCAAGTCTGTGTTCATACAAATAATCCTTTCCAAACCTGCATAATCATAATCATAATCGTGACATTTATGTAGCACTGTTCCAACATTCATTGCTCACAGCGCTGTACAAAAGGTTCTTGTAAACAGATAAGTCTAGTTTTTCTTTAAAAGCAGCAGTGGTCATAGATGTCAATGGTAAAAGCTGCGGTAGCGGCAAAGAGTGATTAATATAAAGCTTTTTACTTTCATCCATCGGCTCAAATTATTACCCTTCCAAAATGAAGTTTGCCCAGCTGAGAGACGCGTGGCGTGGACAGATCTCTAGCTAAAGGTATGGGTGTTGCTGGTGGACCATCTTGCAGCTAGTCAAGATAATGGCTTGTAGCAGGTGCATGGCGAGACGTGGATTGCAGGACTAATTTATATGTGACCACTGCATGGCGTGATGGCTGTAATAATGTTCATGCACTAACAGACTAGTCACCCGTCACCCGTCACCCGTCACCTGTCACCCAACTCGAGGCCAGCTCCTCTGTGTGCTCCTTTTGTGCTCCTTTTGTGCTCCTGCCCACAGATGCACCGTTTTGATGCCACAATCTTTAGAGACGCCACCACGAGTGATACGAGATGTCCAATTTGCTGGCATCTGTATGCCTGTGCCACCCTTAGGAAATGTCACCAGAACACGTGTTTGTGTTGGACATTGTCACGAGCACTTAGCAATGGATTTCCATGACTGGGTACGTTATTTTGACTTGGCATAATGGGCATGAGTGTGGATGCTCGTTAAAAAGTGTAATACACAATGGTAAGTTGATTCACTGCAGGTGCTCAGAAAACAGACACCGGCCTGAAATTGAATTCTGCGAGGAGAGAGCTTGGATGAGTAGCTGAATGGATTTCTGTTATCAGTTGTTTGTGAAAGATCCAGGATGCATTAGTTGTGTCCCTGGCTTTTGAGGATACTTCTTATGGTAACTATCGATTTATGCAGTGCATTTATAGATGGCCATTTTAGAGTGTTGAATACAGTATATACAGCAGAGCTGTTTGCGTAAGTGAGTCTCAGTTTGATTTGGTAAATTGTTGATTACTTTAGTGCAGGTCAGTACAGAGAATCACAGGTATATTTGTCACTGATGTCATCAAAATAGAGTATAGTGAGGCATGATTAGAGTATCAAACTCTCAGGGGAGAGATTCTAAGTTCAAATCCTCTTGCTGACCTTTTTAACCTTGTGCATGTTCGTCCACTCCACAATGCTCCAGTTTACTCATTTATATAAATAATTGGTGGATATTAATTTTGTGTAAAAAATTCTTCGGGCTGTAAATGTGGCATGGCTTAGTACACCCCGGAGAAGTCGAGATACTCAGGTTGTCGACTGAAGAGATCTGCGAGGGATTGAAGTGTAACATGCTCCGAGCAGTCCCTAGGAGTGGACTATTTGAGGTCTATACACAATACAAAATTACCTCTAAAGAAGACCACAATTTCTCTTCTCTTCTTCTTCTCTCAGATACTGGACGGGGCCCTTTGCAGGGCGTTTAAAGTCCAACGAGAATTTGTGAGTCCACTACAGGTTACACATTTACCCCCTGTGTGGGATATTTAACTTTCCCTGGCATAGACACCATATAGAAGGGACCACCGGCTTTTAGTGTCTCTTCAGAAAGACACAAGCAAATGTGGGGTGAACGAAATTGCCTAAGTTTCGAAACGGCGGTAGGTGGGATTGAACCACCATCCCCTCGATTGACAGTCCGGCACTCTACCGTGCGACCACCACTCCAGGCGTTTTTTATTGAAGCAGTCACTGGGCTTTTTGGGTTATCCAAGGTAGGCGTCAATCTCAACCAGTGCAGTACTTGAGTGTTAATATATTACCTGAAATGAAGCAAATCATACAGGGTCAGCTCCAGATCATTCCATAATGAATACAAAGGAAATGACTAAACTCCTCCATTTCCACACTGAGTATTCTACATTACCAAAGTCATCATTATGATCAGCGTCACTGTCTGCAACAGTGTTTATTATGCATTTTTCGTGGCTTCATTGACAAGGAAACGATCACACTGACTGTGCCATTATCACTTTAAAAAGATTGCCTAAAAACAGCATGATTGGCACTTAATTTCAAGAAATGCCACCCAATTGAGCGAGAGATGGATTATGTCTCCTGGCAATGTCCACAAGCTGTGAAGTAATCTGTCAAAATTACTCTTGGTGACAGTTGCATGCGTGGTCCTAACACCTACGATACCTCCTGGCTATGGAAGCTTGCTAAATGTCAATGGCATGACAAAATGCTGGATCGTGCTAACAGAAACAGCTGGTACCTCTTTCATGGTGTAGTCTTGTATGCCTTCAGGTGTGTACGATGTCAGCACAGAGCTTCCATCTTAATATGTGCTGGCTCGACGCGTACTAATGATTGAGGGGGTGAGAAGAGGTGGTTGAAATGGTCATGATTTCAGATTCAGGGGACCATTTCACTTAGACAGCGGCAATGAAATGGTCATCATCATTGTGTAGCTGTAGTGTCCTGTGGTTGGGCAAAGTCCTCAGTAAGCTGTTTTCACATCTGCTTTTCTTCTGCTATCTCTGCCAGATTGTCCTGCCAGTATGGTCATCTAGTTTGTCACATACTGTCGGGTGGTTGGGCCAAGCCCTCGGCATGCTGCTTCCAGATTGGTCTTGTGGTCTTCTCTACCAGATGGCGCCCTCCCAGCACTTGTCTAGTTCATCTGTGCATCATCTCGCCGCTCTTCTTCTAGATCGTTTCCCTCATAAGACGATGTCTGTTGGTGCCAAGTTGTCTTGTATGCTCTTTAGCATACTGGACACTGCGTAAGATAATTAGCACAAAAAGCCATTAAACAGGCTATTCATAAATTTAAATAGGTTTTCCAAGATACAAAAACATGCCACATACCATATTTAAAAACACTATTTCTGCTACACATCTAGGCAACAATGTCCTAGTGGTGTACTCACAGTTTTCAATATACCAAATCATAGTTTCGGAACAACATCAATTTTAAAGAGCAAAATAATGGTAATGTGCTCATGACACTCAAGCTTTCTGCTACAACTATGAAACTCCATCATTCTCAGAGTAGTCTGGGGGAAATTTATGCCTACCGGGTAGTCTAATTTTGCCATCATATATCTTTTTAATATAGCTTATCATTCAGAGTTTCTAAGCATTGTTGAGTAATTGATGAATGTTTTACTTGATACCAAGAATGCTTAGAACCTCTGATTTTATTAGGCTGTTGGTGCTAAAGAAGGTATTTAATTTTTATTATTTTAAGAATATTAGTAAACGCTATCGAGATCACTTCACTTGTCCCTTGATAAAGACAATTGTTGGGATGCTACGATTACAATTACCTAACGTAATATGACAATCCAGTGAAACCATAATGAGACATACCCGGGGGGTACCATCACAAAAAACCATCTCCAACATGATGTAAGCAACCATTTTCCCACAAAGTAGATATTCATTCATTTTCAGGGTTAGCCGTATCTAAAAACATATTTCATTTCATTAGGCCTCCGTATGAATGCTGAAGTGCAGTAGAAAACATTTCTTTTATAACATTCCTAGAATCGATGCCATGAGTTCATGGAACAGTAATGTGTGCACGTGGGCCACTTATGGTTTGAGCCATATCCCGACGGTTATTGTCCCTTTGTCCAGTGCTGCTTTCCTGGAGAAATAATCATGTTGACGTAGTCAGCAGATTACAAAGATAAGTAGCAATTACTGCTTTCACAGAGTTCTGGAATTAGCAGGTGATTGAAAAGTGGATTTACTAAGGATAGGGTCTTGTGATTTTGATCACTTGAATGTGATTCAAAGTGGAGAGCAGTAGCCGTCTCCTGAGGCACAATGATTGATTGTGTTCGCTGGGCTCTGTCCAGTGCCTTCGCATCGCAATGAAGTCCTTCTAGGTGGCTGGTTTTAGTAAGTCATAGTGTGGTGACTTGGTGTGTGTTATTATTATAGGGCAGGTGGTTTTGGTACACACACTGTATTCAATTCATTATCATGTGCATAAATATAAATGGTCTTGGCACATGGTGTATTTATGGACAGACAGAGGGATGGAGGGACAGGCGGGTGGGTGGGTGGGCGGGTGGGTGGGCAGTATAAGTTCTTCATATTAACCCACATGTACATACATCTCATTTGAGTTTGAAAAATATATATATTTTATAATCATAAAATAGTATACAAATTGTCACTTAAGACAGAGAGACTCCCACTAAAGCTAAGCATACTCCTAGCATTCCCTGATGTTCATTGAACATTGGCTATAAGCAGGGCTTTATGCAGGATAACATTATTGCCAGTCACACATGTTTTGTTTGGTGGACACATGGATGTTAACATTGAAATGTGTATGATGACCTGAAATGCACTACAAACACACATGTGACACCATTTTTGGCTCTTTAATTTTTTTACCCGTCCACCACCCATCCACCCATATTTCTACCTGTCCATATTCGTTTTTACATGTCCAAATGACAGGTGGACGGGTCTCTACATAAAGCTATGGCTATAAGTAATAAATGAACTAGTCGGTGTAGTAATGGTACATGAACAACTGGGTTCTGCTTAATTGTCACGTACAGAAAATATGTTGGTGTAGCAATGACGTCTGAAATTGACAATCATTTGAACAATTGGGTGTGGTTCTGGAGTAGTATAAATATAGACACCAGACTTCATATATATGTATTATTAGGACTGAGGAAGCAGCGGCTATATAAATAGGGTTACATTCACTTCATTATCATGTACTGAAATAATCCGGGTATGACGCAATATTATCTGACGTTCAATGTTAGTATGGTTGGCTATAATTAACACGAGTATACCAGTCGTCAATTCAATCTACATTCATGCAGCACGCACAACTGCATTCATGCAGGACTTTATGCAGGATATAAATGTTGCCAGTCACACATTTATTGGTGGACACATGAATGCTAAACTCGTCAGTTGAGATGTGTTTTAGGAGCTGAAATAAACTACAAACGTACATGTGACCCCCATTTTCAAGGCATATCTATGATTCTTTTTGATTTTTTATCCACTCACCACCCATCCACTGACATTTCTACCTGTCCATGTCAGGTCATACCCATCTAAATGACGGGTCTCTGCATAAAGCTATGCATTCATTTAATCACACACAATTGGTTGGCAGCGACGTATTAACACTGTCATGTTAGAGATGACATAAAAGAACTTGCAACCACACAGTTAAGTACATAAACTTCAAAATGTGCCATATAAAATCCAGAACAGCTTAATGGAGAGGTCATCAGACATCATTAGTTTTAATTATCAGATACTCCTTACTCTTGTATTGGTCAGTTCATGTGGCCATCAAAATGCTGGGTTATTCTCGATTATATGCACCAACAAAACAGATGGTAATACATACATGATTAACAACCCACCTGGATTGATTCCACTCCACTTGGTTTAATTACTAGAACAAAAAATGTTTGACACTTGATTAACTGGCTAGTTTTTTATCTAACACATCACAGTGTACACACCAATAAACCCCATTGACACCACGCACTCTTTGGGAAATTTTCCAATTCTGTACGTGGTGCATGCAAAACACAAAAACCAGTACCTAGCAGAGCTCAGTTGAGTAATCTGTATTCACAGCAGCAAAACGTGGAATTGCATTTGCTAAAATAGTGCACTTATGAATACATGGAGTTGATGGAAATAGTGGCGTTTTAGTGTTTGGCAGATAACGCTGCTGGTGCATTTAGCGCTTAGAGACGTGGGGTGGCAAACATGGATTTTTCATTTCCATCAGGTAGGTGTACTAGTGCAGATTATTTCATTAGGTTCGTCTAATGCTCAAAACTGCACTCGGTGAGGATAGCTGTTACAATTTTGCTGTTTCATAAAAAAATACAATATCCTTTTTCAAGAATAAATTATGTTTAAGGCCAAATTATGTTTAAAAAACAACTCCAACACATTGTTCACAATTAAATTTGGAATATTGCCATCACAAAATGCTCATATTGTAAATAAGCTATTCATTATAAATATGTGAAGTTGGCAATATTCATAAGTAAACATAAGTTTATATATATATATATATATATATATATATATATATATATATACATATGTATATATATATATATAAGGCTAAATGCTGCATAGGGAGACCAGTGCATATACGACCGCCTACAGGAGACCGGCCGTATATTTTTATGTAACTGATTTTCCAATTATGTTTAATTGGAACATTGTCTGTAATACAAATACACACTACAATCTACAATATTGTTATGATATTGTAATAAATAAAATATATACACAAAATCGGTCTCCTTAAAACCTATATGCTTAGATGCTGCTTACAGGAGACCGGTGTGTAATCAGAAATTACTTATTACTTATTTGTAGTAGTATATATTTAATGCCGACCTGGTATATCCAAAACCCAATACAACGATAACAATAACAACGTAAATATATATGCAGATACACAAATTGGCAGCAGCACATTTAACAAATGTACAACGTATGGCTAGGAGATCCATTAAATATTTGTTTTATTAATGTGTGTATATATTTATTAAAATTAATACATATCAAACAAGCATATAGTACACTGAGCACAGAACGCTAACTCCTCAATCAATATATAGCAAAACTGTTAAACTATAAGCACTTCTCTGCCGGGGTCCCGTATGTGGCGCCTTATGCACATAAATATATACAAGTGTGTACAATACATGTGCTCAAAACCAATCAAAATATTAAATAAAGTTTAATAATTCCATAAGCTAATTCCTTTATATCTAAACTATCTTCACCAACAAGGATAATCATTAAATAAAATGCATTAGTTATGCAATCACACATCAAAACTTTAAGGAGACCGGCTCTGGTCTCCTTAAAACAGCGGTCTCCCGTATGCGGTGCTATATGCGTAACTGGTCTCGCGTACGTGGCGTTTAACCTTATATATATGTATATATATATATGTGTGTGTATATGTGTATATGTGTGTATATATATATATAATATATATATATATATATATATATATATATATATATATATATATATACATCCAGTATTCAGGATTGCTCAAGGAGCTTCACACTTTCTTCCCTGGCAGACCTGTTCAGTCGAACAAGTCATCTCTGGGAAGCATCCAGCCATGCTGCAATTACTGTGTGAAGACAATTTGTAAACACATATCCACCACTGTCTGTAGCCAGGTACTCATTCAGGCAGCTAAGTGAGCAGGAGCAATAAAGTGAATGAACTTACCCAGGGTTTGACACGGCACCACAGGATTCAAACCCGGCTTCACTTAGTTGAGAGTTATTCAAAGCCACTGTGTCACTGAGCCAGCTGGAGTCTGTTTAGATGATCCACTAGGCCATTTTAAGTTTGACATGTTTGTGAGATTACCACATTCAAGACCATTCATTCAGTGAACTCCTTACAGTACTAATAATTGCCACCAGGGGTTGATTTCTGGCCAGATCTATTTCCAATCTAAGTACTGACTTCAGGATCAATTACATCAGAACTACATTATTCAAGCTCTATGATAGGCTTTCATATAGGAGTAAGTAAGCAATGAAACCTGCATGATCGCTAGCGGGTGCTGAATTTTATAAGATTAAGAATACTTTATTAATCCCCACAAGAAAAGTACTATTCTGCTCATGTGCCATATACAAATATAAACATGCAAAGATAAATACCACACATAAAATGAAATATAATCACACTAAAACACAGATATATGCATTATAAAACATTATTGTGACATTAAAATCACACAAAAGTAAATATATAAATAATTTGAATCACCTTCACACACCCTCATCCATTCATTAAATTTCTAGTTCAGCCTTTCCTCATGTTATACTCTTTGATCGCCGAAGGCATAAATTCACCAGCATATCTGATAATGTTGTTCTAATTATGCAACTTGAGGCACTGTTTATTTCTTTTTTCAGTTCACCTTTGAGGTCTTTTAGAATCAAGCTCCTACTACTTAACATAAGGCATGTCTACTACACATGTTAACAAATGCTGGATATGAATGAATGCAGCATAACGAGGTAACAGGATGTTGGCAGTCGATGGCATAACGCCCGAATTGCGTAACGGTGCCATCTCAGATCTGGTTTATTAGTTCTGTAGGTTCTCCATTCAAACATGTGCTTGCTTTTTATACATGAAAATGCCTCGGTCTGGGCTGAGGTAATCCTACAGATCTTTAAAGAGATACATATCAGAGATACATATCAGAGAGAACACATCTACAAGTATCTCAAGTGAAATATTGGCATGACAGGTATGAACTGCCAATAGTTGAAGACTGCACTATATGGAAAGAGGGCACAAGGACTGCCCAGTCACATGGACCCCATCCTACAAGGTTAAAAGGGAAGATGACATGGAGACTGTGGAACAGTAGTATTACCAGTAAAGCAGACATTTGGCTTGCACATCACTGAGTTGTGTATGGCTTTTTTGGCAGTTTCAGTAAGTGCTGTTTCTTATTTAAAATGAACATGCATCAATGAGCTAATGCACCTGATGAATGCTCCAAAAATGCCATTGGAGCATGCTTTATGACACATTTACAGCCGAGTTTTCGTCTCGAGCGAAATACCAGCGGTTATAAAGCAGGTGGTATCATAAACGTGTGTGTTGTAGTTTTGTGGTGATGGCTAGCGGTAATAATTTCATTTCCTGCATAGGTGAAAGTGGTTTCAATGCAACTTCGACAGGCTCTGCTAATGGCTTTTTGTGTCATATATTGTTTTGTCCTTCCCCAGCTGAATGCATCGCAAACAAGTGTTCTTGACAAATTTATGTATGTTTATGAAGCTCTTGTTATTATACACCACTGCTTAGATGCCTCGTACACATTGCGCCAGTCAGCCAGAGCCTAAGTTATGTTTCCAGTTGATCCAAACTGCTGTATAGTATAGAAACCATAAGCTTTCAGTCTATCCTCAATTTGGAATTCCTGGGAAGCATGTATTCTTTGTGAAGCAGGTTTATTGGACTGTTAGTGACCTGCAAATCAAATCATCTGGTTGAGCTTAAAGAGGAATGCAGCGTAAGAAAGAAGTGTATCACCCACTGTGCTCTCGATAACAAACAAGATAATACTATGTTTTCATTGTGAAGAAAAAGTGTACTATAGTTATTTTCACTTTATTTTATTAAGAAGGGTATTCATCATACAACTGATGATCTCATGAACAAGAAATTGAATACAATACAAATTACACAATACATGCAATACGTGTATTTAAAAAAGTAAAAGATTGTCAAAGAAGATAAATGAAATGTAAAATGAAAAAAAGCAAGATGTTTGAAATATGTATTCATTATGAAGTGATTGTTAACTAGTCAAATGTAGTCTGTAGAAGATGATGAAGATAAAGAAGACATGAGTGGACTGAGTACCGGCCATTGTGCTCCAAGATGTTGAACTTTTATTAAGTGTACTGATCGTTTACTTCTACAAAAATAATAAAAGGATCAATGAAGATGTGTTCCTTGTGGGAAATTGGAAAATTGTTCTGGTTATATTGGTTTGCTGCTAGATAAAGTGAATACACTAGCCAAGTACCATGCTCTCACAAAACTCAGTGAATATCATAGATGTGGTGGAGTTGTAAATTGGTCTGCTCGGGTTGGCCGCTGTGACGGACACGTTAGAGAGCACCAATGACAAATATCCAGCCACTAACAAGAACTCGATTATCTTGGAAACGGAACGGTGGTCGCCATGGCATTATCACTTTTTCATCTGTGCAACAGATGAAGCAATTGTAACCAGAGCGCAGCAACTGCCACTTGCTCACTCAGTCAAGTTCAGTTTCCTGACTCCATGTCTCTGTCCTTACGATATTAAATATGGATTTCATCAAATTGTCTTTTGTCAAGACAAGTCATTGACCCAGTCCTCTGGTTACCATCCACATTCATTGTTGTGGTATTTCTGTTTTGCCAATGGTACACGATGAACTGGAGTAGATAAGCATCAAATAACAGTGACATTTGGATCTTCTTGTGGTGCCTTGTTGTTATTCAGTTGTCTGTGATGTGCTCTTTGAACTTGCAGATCTAAGTTAGAAGAGTCAGTTTACATGTCTCACTGCACCAAGGAAAGCCCCAGGCAACTGTGTGTGTGCGTGTGCGCGTGCATGCGTGCGTGCGTGCGTGCATGCGTGCGTGGTGTGGTGTGTGTGGTGTGTGCCATCATGGCATACTGTAACAGTTTCCTATATAAGTGTACTTATTTATGCCCATCGTCCCTCCTGGAGCATCGGCCATAGGCACCAGCTCTCCAGAGTCCTCTCTCCCAAGCCCTTCTCAAGCTGCTTCACGTTTGTCCCATATTCCCAATGGTTGCCTGGAGGTCACTTCTCCATATATTCATCCACCAGTATCTCCAGCTTGTCTTGATGCTGAGTATCAGAGTTTATCTGGTGATGCCTAACATATGTTTCTGGAGCCATGTGGCTAATCCAAACCCATTGTCTTTTGATTTTGTTTTCAGCAAGCAGTTAGTTTGTCCTGACTTCCACAAGTCGCTGTAGCTTATGGTGGTGGTCTAGATGACTCTCCTTAGGCAGTTGTTGATAAAGTTCTACACTTTGCACATACATGAGTAAGGAGAAACATATGTTGCTCAAATATGTTGTAATTTGCAAGCAGAATAACTCGAGTTCTCTCTGCATTAGACATATGAATTACTCCAAACAGAAGTAAGCTAAGTTGGGTAGACCTGTTCAGATGTACACTATCCTGACATCTCTAGAATTATTCAGCCATGCAACAGTTACTGCAATTTTGTCCAAGGAGTGGTTTTGTTAATGGATTTTATACTCAGATTATACAGGTTGTTAGCCATCCCTACAGATCAGATAGATCACAGAGCGAGAGCAAGAGCACACGACAGCGAGTGAGATGACCAGTATTGACAGTGGAGCTTTAACCAAAGTAGTTATGACAACATGTACAGCTGTGGTTTTGGCCTTGACAGAGCCGATGACAATATCCTCTGCTGAGCATTGCTGCCGTAGTTGTCGCTGCCGCCGCTGAATGCGTTATTAATACTCCAGCCTGACATTTAGCCTTGAGCGTATTCCCAGACCTGACAGTTAATTAAGATACTTGATGTTGTTAGGGAGGTGTTAGCCTGGTGATCCGACCCTCAGGTGTAAAAGCTGAGCATGCAAATGGCTTAGTACATATCGGGTGGCAGTTGATCTCTCTCAATTAGCTCTGCTGGCCGTGTAAACAAAACAATTTTGTTATTTGTTAGACTTAATGCTGCTAACAGCGAGGGCAACAAGAGCGGTGTGTGTGATGTGTGACTGTGATCAGAGCTCACCTGTGTCAGGCTCCATTAATACTGCACAATTTATGTCTTTGCTGATTATCATTAGTAATGCAATGGTGCTGTGGCTAGAGCTTTGGACTCTCAACTGAATACTTCCATGAGAAACTGAGATGGTGTTCGATGGAATAGGTCCGCCAGGGAGTAATGCAAGTTTTGCATTTTTTTTTACAAAAAGATAGCTTTCTCTGTAGCAATGCCAACAATGTGGATTAAACTCTCTGATATGATTATATCTTCTGAAACTATAGCCAACTTTCATTAAAAAACTCAAAACGTTTGAAGTAGCTCTTTCACTATATATTTTTGGCAGTTCCATGCTCCCTCGATGACTATTATCTGTCCCTGTTTATGATGATGCCAAATGATTTTGTTTGTTTTCAAGGATACAGGCGCTATACCTTTTTTAATCCCGCAGGGAAATTTCAATTTTGCCTGTATGCCACACAGAAATATTAACATGCAACGATAAATACCACATTAAAAACATGTTACAATTATCATTACTGTTAGTAGTACTAAACATTTCTGATAATTATAAAGCAAATGGTAGTTAATAAAATCTTCAGCTGCTATTATCTAGGAAGATCAGCCTATAAGATGTTAAAGTGTAATTTTAGAAAAAGTTGTAACCAGTATTTCTATTCCTTCGGTAACTGTATTGCTGTTCTTTGAAACAATATGACTTTGCATATGATTGCATGTTAATTAGAACAAATAGGATACGTATATTGACTCAAGTTTTGAATATGCTGGCAAAATTCCAGTATGAAACATATATTTTACAAATCATGAAATTCTTAAATATAATACAAATCATTATGTAGCCACTATAAAGCTATGTTCTTGATAAAATAATAATTAAAATTAATGAGCAATTTTTAATGAGATTACAATATTCATGAAAATTTCAATATACTTATGCCAAATCATCTACCACTACCTCATTAGCTCTTTCTTTATGTAATTTTCCCTCGCATGGTTATATGGAATGCATTTTCCTCTATTCTGGGCCATGGATTTCATTATGCATTATAATAAAGTGTGACTGGAAGTAAACATCTGCTGTTGCCTGTGGAACAGGTACAGTCGGCCACTTCTGTGACCAGGGCACGACACAGCCCTCGGATCTGATTGCTAATGGAGCCAGTCGAACTGGTCAGCTTACATTCAAGCAGCAAGAGAGCTCATGTCATAGTGGCATTGATTTCCTGCTGATGCACGGCCACTGCCACCGAGCATTAGACCAAAGTGACAGTTTCCTGTGACTTAATGTGTGGTGTATGTACACTCGTCGTCACTTAGCAAGCTTGTTTTTGTTCTATCCGCATCATCGGCGGTGTTGGCAGCAACGATCGGGTCTGTTTGTTTGTTCATACAATGGTGCTGTTAGGTAGACGCCAGACAAGTCTGTCATGTGTGTAATACTGTGTATGCATGCACGACTGGATGAGGTAAGTATTCTCTCAGGATTACCTTGCACACCTGCTGGTTCATGACTTCCTTGCAGCAGCTTTGGTATACAGTGACAGATTGTACATACATGATATAATATCATTGTAAATTTCTCTTTATAATAGATGTATTTTTTGTGAATTTTTTACATAAAAATCCAGACATAATTATACATTAAGCTGGAGCTAACCAGTCTATCACGCGTAGATTGTTTCGCAGTAATATAGTTTGAAGTGTATATATGTTCATATTGGTGGAATGTTGAAACATTTTATGGCAATCCACTGTATAGGTCTACAAACGTCTGCTTGACGTTGGGATCGTGTAGAAATGACAACACAGATATGAGTCGTGAGGTGATATTGTCACGTTTCATTAGCCAGCAGCAGTGCTGCAACTTGCATATTGGACACACTTATGATTATGAGAAAGCATCAAAGATCAAGAAGTTCAAGTGAACTTTGAAGAAATGAGAATGGCCTATGCCTTGTGCTGTGCTTCAAGCAATATATCAATAGCAGGGAAATAAACAGTTGATTCCAAATGTCCAGATGCATCTTATAGCATATATGGTAACACTGGAATTATCAGAATTTTGTGTGTGGTACACGAGGGGTTACCCGGTAGTATACAAGGAAACTTAGAATACTCATTGTTTTTTATTGACAGGTTGTTTCATTGGGGCATGCACAGAGAGCTGTACATCTGTTAGCTATTGCTGTTGGGATCAGGTCTTAATCTTGTTACCGTCTACTCAGCACTGAGTATTAGCAGATAATCTTCTTATGGTTATGTTAGGTGGTTGGATGGATGGATGGATGGATGGATGGATGGGCGGGCGGGCGGGCGGGCGGGCGGGCGGGCGGACGGACGGACGGACGGACGGACGGACGGACGGGACGGACGGACGGACGGACGGACGGACGGACGGACGGACGGACGGACGGACGGACGGACGGACGGACAGATGGGTTGTTGGCTGTGTGGGCGACTGAGTGACTGGGTTGGTGCCCCAGGGTGGATGACTGCTTGGGTCCTCCAGGGAGGGTAGCTGGGTGGGTGGCTGGGTGGGTCCTCCAGGGAGTGTAGCTGGGTGGGTCCTCCAGGGAGGGTAGGCTGGGTGGGTGGCTGGGTGGGTCCTCCAGGGAGGGTAGCTGGGTGGGTGGTTGGGTGGGTCCTCCAGGGAGGGTAGCTGGGTGGGTCCTCCAGGGAGGGTAGCTGGGTGGGTCCTCCAGGGAGGGTAGCTGGGTAGGTGGCTGGGTGGGTCCTCCAGGGAGGGTAGCTGGGTGGGTGGCTGGGTGGGTCCTCCAGGGAGGGTAGCTGGGTGGGTCCTCCAGGGAGGGTAGCTGGGTGGGTGGCTGGGTGGGTCCTCCAGGGAGGGTAGCTGGGTGGGTCCTCCAGGGAGGGTAGCTGGGTGGGTGGCTGGGTGGGTCCTCCAGGGAGGGTAGCTGGGTGGGTCCTCCAGGGAGGGTAGCTGGGTGGGTCCTCCAGGGAGGGTAGCTGGGTGGGTGGCTGGGTGGGTCCTCCAGGGAGGGTAGCTGGGTGGGTCCTCCAGGGAGGGTAGCTGGGTGGGTGGCTGGGTGGGTCCTCCAGAATTGTTGGGTCCAGGATGAGTTGATGTTGTTACAGTTGACCAGAGCATGGGTTGACTGATTGATGGAACATTGGGTGGACATGCAGATGCTGTGTGATTGAGTTACCTGATAGATGACTTACATAACATTGTGTGGTAGTAAAGTTATTTTATTATGTGAGAATACACCAGTATTTATAATAATAATAAGAAGAAGAACATTTATAAAGCGCCATAAATCTAGAAATATCCATTCGGAGGCGCATTTATAGTTGATGTTATAGCAGGTGTACACAGAAATGGAGTTTTATGAGTTCTTTAATTAATTACACACATGCACACACATGCACACACCACACACGCATGCACGCACGCATGCATGCATGCACACACATATGCATTCACATGCCATTAATGATCCACTTTATTCTGGGCTGTTTAATTTGATTGATGGCTTTGAAAATCTCAAAAAGTATGATCACCATTGATGACAGCCAGATCTTTAAACCAGATATCACACCTGCCCTGTCTCCAAGATCCAAAAATAAGATATTTTGCACACCGAAAATTATAAACATGTCTACTCCAATTAAATAAGTCATATCTGCATACGTGCTGTGTGTGTGCGTGTCTGCGTGCGTATACATGTACGAGCATGTTTATGGTGTTAGATATATGGTACAGTACCAGGAGCTTTGGCTGCTGCAGACTGGGTCTGTTATTCCAATATTGCACAGATATCTGTGTAGAGAATATATGCCTAGTCTAATATGCTGTATGTAGACCAGTATGTCTGCGGTTGTACAGTGTTCAGTAGTTTCACTTCAACATGTAGGTCAGGTTTCCAAACATACCATAAGCCTTGAACGATGGCATCTTTTTTGGGAACACACTTTGTTTGTATGTATTATGTTTTATTCAGATACAGACACAAGGAATCTACCTTTTTTGTACAAGCAATAAGCAACACATTTTAGATCGCTGCAAAAACTATGGTATTAATGCAAGTATCTCTGAGAAGAAGCTAATTTCCTTTAAAGCGACATGATCAGTTCTTGGTTTTTTATTGCAAAATCATGTTAATCAGTATAAGTTATAACTATTGTAGCGTCCTGACCACCAATAAATATTTTAACGAAACAGAACTGACTTTGTAATGTTAAACGTCAACTGTTTATAAGAATCCCGATGCCATACCTAAAATCGCCGTGTTGTCACTCAAATTCCGGAAGAGCGAGGTCGTCACCGGCGGGGGCAGGGCTACATATGACGTTCGCAATCCATCAGTGCGTTTGTGGTAACACAGTTTATCTTGTAAAAGTAACATGGCATGATAAGTTATGCAGGAGGTAAAAAACATAAATTACTAAATAAAAAATTCTACCATATAGGCATAAAATTGTATTCGTTATATAGGCTAAATGGAAGTAAAATCACAAAGTTGGATACTAAGATAAATTGTTGTCTTTATTCTTATGTTATGTCCTTACATGTGGAGTGACACCCACATGTTTGGAGTGACACCCACCCTTTGACCTTTACCAACTGGGGGGCGTGCACCTGGCTGGGTGTGGCAGTTAGTTAATTAATTGTTATTGGCTATAAAGGTTTTCTAATAATAGGATATCTCTTGTGTGGTCTTATGATGTGCCCACAACATATTACTACAAATATATACCACGTTTCTATAACAAATGTAACACCCCTGGAAAAAACCACCTCACCCATACCAATCGCATTCACACATAACAACTGACTTCATACCATTACGAATGACAACAAATACACGACACGGCAGCACGTGCAACCCGTCAACTTGTGTTCACGTGATACTGCATCACCTGATCATGCATTTCCTTCTGGGCTTTTTTAGCCACGCCTACAACGGTTTCGAAAACACCTCGTGGTTGATGTGTACAGTGAATAAGCGGCCCGTACTGCGTCTATTTCAAAAACGAAAATGGGACATGAAAACATCTTTGGACTGTCAGTACGCTATAATAGGTATAATTTATTTATATTTTAACATTATTTTGCAATAAAAATAAAAAGCCATGAACTAATCATGTTGCTTTAAGGTGAGCTCATCTGTTCTGTTACCTAGAATTAGCCAAGGTGGTAAATGTTAGCATAATGTTTGCCGAATGAGTTGCTAGTGCAGAAGATAGTTTCTTCAACATTTTGCAGTTGGAAGGTTCAATCTGCAAACACAATTGGGGGCAGCATCTATTACAACATCTAAATGACAGAACAAGGATGTGAAATTAGTTAAAGACAGCTTTGTTTGAATTAGGCAAATACATAGCCTGACTGCTACAGTTGGAATGTGATGCCTAGCACGTTCCTAGAATATCCAATCAACAGGTGCACCCGGAGGTGGACAAACTCTCATTACACTTTGATTAAACATACCTTTCTGTGCCGTCAGTGGTATTAATTACACATTGATACCTGTCCGTTTCATTCATGTAACACAGCTCATGTAGTGCACAAGGAGGGGCTACATACAAGCTCTGTTAGTAAATACTTGCTTAGAATTCTTGTAATTCCTAAAAGCAGATGGTCATAAATGATCGACTGATGCAGAGGAACTGTGTTGCAGTTTCTATGAATGTGAACTTTGGCCTAGATTTTGCCTCATGAAATATCTGGAGAGATAATCCAAGATTTATGATAGGAAATAGTGTTTTTGAGAGGGAAATATGGAGTGGAAAATTGACCATGGATACAGCAAGGAGCACCTTGTGTTGCAGGGAGCACCTTGTGTGGCAAGTGCAGGGAGCACCTTGTGGTGCAGGGAGCTCCTTGTGTGGCAAGTGCAGGGAGCACCTTGTGGTGCAGGGAGCACCTTGTGGTGCAGGTGCAGGGAGCACCTTGTGCTGCAGGTGCAGGGAGCACCTTGTGTGGAGGTGCAGGGAGCACCTTGTGGTGCAGGGAGCTCCTTGTGTGGCAAGTGCAGGGAGCACCTTGTGGGGGCAGGGAGCACCTTGTGCTGCAGGTGCAGGGAGCACCTTGTGCTGCAGGTGCAGGGAGCACCTTGTGGTGCAGGGAGCTCCTTGTGTGGCAAGTGCAGGGAGCACCTTGTGGTGCAGGGAGCACCTTGTGCTGCAGGTGCAGGGAGCACCTTGTGGTGCAGGGAGCTCCTTGTGTGGCAAGTGCAGGGAGCACCTTGTGGTGCAGGGAGCACCTTGTGCTGCAGGTGCAGGGAGCACCTTGTGCTGCAGGTGCAGGGAGCACCTTGTGGTGCAGAGATCTCCTTGTATAACTCATTATGGTGCAATGAGCTACTTGTATAGCAGAATGACACATTGCAATAAGTTCCCTCTTGGTCAGAGAACATTTAACACCTTGTAGTAGAAGGAGGTCCCTGTAGGGCACCCACTTGGACTCATTATGGTTCCTTTAAGGCATTATTATTAGGATGTGTTGTTTGTGGGGGAATACTTATTGCCCTGAAGGGACTCTTGTTTCAATACAGGAGAAGGCATTTATTAGGATCCCTGGATAGCTGAAAGGTAGTTTGATGTAAAATTAAATCTAGTTGTTACATCAGCAACCACTCTAGTGATTCAGAATGTAAATACTGTCCAGGGTTGCCAACAGTCAGCTTGATGTATTCAATGGACTCGCAGATATTCATGAAGTAACTGCACATCGTTTCCCATATAAATAGCTTTCATCCCCTGTTTCAGTCGGGATCATTATATTGCTACTTTGCATGATTGTATCTGCCTTCAACATCATATATTCATGATTCAAAGAGCTGCATTCTGACATTTGTAACATTTTGTGTCTGAGAAATGTGACACCCTGTCATCCATGTTACCAAGGGCTTTATGCACTGACCTCTGGTTACTAGTGCACTGTGATAAGTGGGCCCATAAATCATACAGACAAGTGGTCACAAATTATCAATCAGTTGTGTCCTTAGTGGTTAATAAACACTTTATACTGCAGTAGTGTATTCCATTTAAGTTGTGATGCAGGTTTTAAGGGTGGATACTTTGTTATTTTTTATTAGATACAGTGCGGTGTATATATACTTGGTTATAGATTGAATATATTGGTTATAATAAGCTGTGGTATGGTTGGTGGGGTTATATCATAATGGTTGCAGTAGTTGTCTCAGCTTTTCAATAAATCTTAATTTATTTGCAACTGTAATATTATATATATATATATATATATATATATATATATATATATATATATATATATATATATATATATATATATACTGTAAATATATAAGTCTCTTCTACCATGATTTTTATGAGGTCTCTTTCATTAATCACTGCTGCCATATTCTTCAAGCAGACCTTAATAATGTTCCTAGATCTGATATGAATCTGATTTTGCAATAACCAAAGATGCAGTAGATGAAATGGAAGATGAAATAGACCTAAAAATAAGTATGCAATATTCCTTTCCTTTCATCGATCAGTGAAAAATTGCATCATCATAATTTTTAAAGGCTCGTTTCCACGAAATTGTACGGCTGCCTAAATTAGATGTTTAAATACACACCTGCCTCTCAGGGTGAATTAACTTAAGTATCTTGACAGATGGCCATGCAAAGAGCGATAAGTTCTTGGAACAAATTACCCACTGACCGAGTAAACATCCTCTAAATAGATTAGATAAATATCTATCAGTGGCTCCTGTGAAACGTCACCCATTCATAGTAGCCACATCAGTTGATAGTGTGTGCTGTATTTGACATAATAAGTGTCCATGCTTTACTAAGTGTACACTCCCTGTTTTAATCACCTGTCTCCAGTCTTGACTGTGATCCATATTGTAATTTCCTTTCCATTGCATGATGATGACGTAAGTGCTGAGTGACATCAGAAGGTTGGAAATCCCACTTCTATCAGTGGGGCGCGGTGGCTCGGTTCTCAAACATTTTTATGGTATGAACTTCACAAAACATTTTCTAAAAAGACCCCAGTTCTACTCCTTTCAAAAGAACTGTACTTTATGTGCTGTGATGGGAGAGAATACACCAGTATTTATAGTTTATGTTATAGCAGGTGTACACAGAAATGGGACTTTTATGAGTTCCTTAATTAATTACATGCATGCATGCACGCACAAACATGCACACACCACACACGCACATGCACACACACGCATGCACACACATACCATTGATGATCCACTTTATTCTGGGCTGTTTAATTTGATTGATGGCTTTGAAAAACTCCAAAAAAGGATGATCACCATTGATGACAGCCAGGTTTTTAAACCAGACATCAAACCTGCCCTGTCTCCGATCCAAAAATAAGATATTTTGCACACCGAAAATAATAAGCATGTCTACTCCAATTAAATAACAGTCATATCTGCTTCGATGGTATTGCATCCTATACATTGCAGTAGATCAATACCATTATTGCAGACAATGATGACTGTAGGAAGCACCATGTTGCCACGTGTCTTCTTTTATGTCAGAAGATGAATTGCATGTCCAGCCTAGTGACCAAGTGCTTTGGACCTGGTAATCAGATATATATGGTTCACTAACACCGCTGACTCAGGTTGAGAAATTGCCTGTAGATGTGACAAATTATTGAGCGGCCAAGACCGCAACAATAGCAGTGATGTTGTGTGAATCAATTCTTCTGCAGGATAATTCTGCAGTTTTTGTTATGACACACCTCCATCGAAGTCTCCAGACACAGTGACTTCATACTGGCAAAACAGTGAGGAGATTGTGTATCTGTTTCACCTTTATTACTGACTATGGCACTATATGGAACGATGGATTCTCAATCAATTTTAAAACAAAAATTGTTTCTTGCCTTAGTTCATTCAGCAGTAAATGAGAACATGGCAGCAGTACATAAAGGACATTTTGTGCAGTAATTGTAACATTGCTGAATGCTTCTCAGAAGTCATGTTCAAATCTTGTGGTTCCATGTTGAACCTTGGACAAGTTGTTCACTAGACAGTGCTCCAGCGTGTCCAGCTGTATGAGTGAGTCTCTGTCTAGTGTCTCTAGACAGTGGTAGATGTTTGTGTATGAATAGTCTATGTGCGTTAAATGCAGCGTGCACGATATGCTTGTGGCACAAGTTCAGGTGGTGGTGAGTTGAACAGATCTGCCAGGGAATCAAGTATAAAGCACTTTAAGCAGTATTGAGGATTGGATACCACTGGAAAAATATACCTGTTTTCTTTCTTTTCTTTTGTGAAGCAAAGAGAACTGGATGTTGTTGATGATATTATTGAGTTCAAGCCATATTGCAGTGAGTTCATTCAGATTGGTCAGCTTCATCAAAAATGTTAGATTATGATGTTTGTGTTACTGCAAACCACAGTGTGCATTAGCACAAGCAGATCACTGTTTTTATGCAAGGATAAAAACAATCATTGGAATTTATAGTCATGTCATTGCCAGTTCAAAATGTGAAAAGTCATATAATTTAATTTAATGTTGAATAACATAATATGGTAGTACAGGGTATATGCAGAATTGTCAATTAATAAAAACCTTTATGAATTGATATTTATATTGCCTCCACATTGGCCTCCAGGCAGTCATATTGACCCATAACCTGTAGCTTGAATCGAGCCAATATGGCTACTTTTATGCCAATATGAAGGCAGATATTATGAATATGACCAGTCAGTTACTTACAATATTAAATTGCCTGTGTGGTCATGACTCAATTTTGTTATTATTTTTTACAGTACTTAAGTTGTCAATAAGATGCAGAAATTCACAAGAGCAGTTCAGTTTATTAAAGTAATGCAATTTTTCAGTACTCTGGTACATACTCTTCCAATAGATGAGTTATCTGTGCAGTGTCATGTTCACAGATAAAGCTGTCATCAACACAATGAACTGTGTAGAACCAGTGGAAATATCACTCACTCACATACACATGCGCAACACATGCATTGCAATTATTACTTTAAGACAGCCATTGATGCAGTACTGTACCATAATGCAATCAAGAATGTGTTTTCCCCGTGAAATGCTATTAATGGCGAATTATGAATGTGAATAGAGTTGTAGAATTTATATGTTAACAAATTACTGCTGAAATCTTAAATGAAATCTGCAGAAATTAAACTAAAATATGCCATTAGATATTTTGACAAATTGTTATTAGGGGCATAATGTATTATTATTACTATTGCTATAACAACAGTAGCTAAGCATTCAAGCACGTGCACACATGTACCCTCTACTTTTGCATCAGCTATCTGCACCAGTAATATTACTTGTTAGTTTTTTACAGCTCCACTATTTAAAACAATACTGAAACTTTTATTTTAATCGACATAATTTTTATTTACTGGTGGGAGAGCAAATTTACACAGCATTAGATTATCTGCTCTTTTTGTTAGAGTCACCATCACTTTCCTATTTAAAGCCCATGTAACACCCTGTATTAGATATGTTCCACGGCAGTGGTCATTCATCAAATTGTGCCATTACAGAACCTAGAATGACTAAATTGGGAGACGCAAAAATAGCCTGGAGAAGAAGTGCGCTTATAGACTGAGTTTGCCAAATTGAGTTATAGCCATGAATGGGCTACCAAAAATAGGTTCGCCAAGGGGGCATTGTTAGGCGGAAAGGCACGGCAGTAGAAACATCTGATTAACAAATTAAAAAAGGTTTACCATATTTAGTAAAATTAAGACTACCTTTTATCTCATTTTCTTTAAGCACTGTTTTGTTGTTTACCAGCATAAAGGATGTAAAGTTGAGATTTGGTTGCAGATGCCCAGTAGGTATTAAAGGTAAGCATTCTCTGTGGCTGGGGAGTCGAGACAAAAAAAGCAGGTGTCAGGAAGTAGACTGCCACTGCATGGGGCACCTGTAATGTGCCAATAATAATTGGCTTCTTCATTGTAGTGAGTCAGTGTCACATTTTACTTACTAATAGCACTGATTTCCTGCTTTTATTGCTGTAGGTGGTGCAATGCAGCGACAGCAGGTGGCCACAACAGTTGCATCAGCATAGTGACTGCTGGATGTTGATTGGAAGGTTGACGAAGTTTCCTTGCCCGCCCACCGTGTGACAACACAAGCAAGCCGATTGCAAGAATATACGATTTGTGAACTTTGCGGATGTCGTGACATGGCCGCCAGTTGACATGTGACGGCGCTGGATGGCACCTCTGGCATTTCTGCGAGACCGCACGTCGGAATTTGGACATTTTGCTTGTTGCCGATTACACCGAAAAGATGCACCATCAGATGATCTGTTGACATGTTGCTGTCACATGAATCATTCAGCTCATGACACTTTGTTAACATGACATGCCCTACTGTTGTTCATTGTGATCACCCACGGCAGTGCCGTTTTCTGGATTTTGAATGCGGCGCCACAAAATGATTAAGTGGTCGGCGTGGGTATGAATGTTGAACATGTGAAGGTGCAGGTATGTCGCTGCCATTCATGTCATCAAGACTTTCCAGTGAGGTGCATTCTGAGAAAGAACTAGGGAGAATATAATTCTCCCACAGCTTCCTACTGACTGGGCCACAACGCGACCTACTGCTGCAATTGTCTCGGACATCAGCTGTGTCGGTCAGTCAGAGTGAACCCATGATCACGTTGTCCACTGAGACAACAACTTGAGCGTGGACGATGACACGTTAATAGAGCCACATCACGGCGTCTCTGCCTGTTGGGTTTTTAACACGTTCGTGTGTCGCGTCGCAATACATGCTAGTTGAGTGGGCCTCGGCCGCCATACCATGGAAATGTTCTCGATGATTAAACACAGCCTCGTGTCGGACGGAATTAATCCGATCGTTAAGCACTTCACCATTGTGAAGCAGGTGGCGAGTGCTGGACCCGAGATGGTCTGGAAGATCTACGAGGCGCGGCGGATCAAAGATGATAAGGTTGGTGCAAGTGTGTCAACACGTATTAATTTGTTAACCTTAGCTTAAGCCGTCCTCTGAATACAGACGAGATCAAGTCATGTTTTTGCAGTTGACGGATGGGTGTTTGTTGTGTGCATGCGATCAGATTTTTATATCCACAGGTTGGGGATCAATCATTGGTGTTCTTCAGATTTTAAGAAATTACAGAAGGTCTGCCAGACCCAGTGGGTTACATTTAAAAGTCCCCTATGAAAATGGACATACTGTTTATGTATTCATATATCAAGCAAAAGTATATTTCCAACAGCGAATGATATATGGATTTCAACTTGATATTAAATGCTGTGCTTAGTTTAACAAGAAAGTTCAACTAAGTACACAGTTAACATGTTGAATTAATCTACAGTCATCTTTTGATTGCATTGATGAATCAATTCAGTAGCTGTTTTTAAAACTTATGAAATGAAAATCAACTTTCTTTAGTGTGTAATGAAACCAACAAAGTAACAGGAAATTCTTGTCAAAACAAGTAATTTAGATGTGCAGCATGGCATCACAGACACCATGATTATTGTCATCCAGGTGTTTTAACAGTGCCTGCAGACATAAACAGTCTATCTCACCTGTTGGTTGCCATGTGGAGCAGTTGTAACCATTGACATTCAAAAAGTTATGAGCCTATGGGCTACTCAGATGAGATCCTGCACATAATAAAGTTGTCAGACAAAATGTCAGTCAGACAGACTCATGAATTAACCATGCACAATTTTCATAGTCAACACTAAAGTTCATAAGTTTAAAAAATGGCAACAATCTAGTTCTATCATACAAATTTATGATTATTTTTGCAGGCCATAGAAACTTTGGGAGTCTATATTTTTTCAAAATATAAAATACTAAAGTTCTTAAATGTTGTGAAACAACAGAATTGTGACAGACTTGTAAATTCCTTCCATGCTCCCTACTCATCTGCAAAGGCCACCCATTCATGGCTGTTGTCCTTCCCAGGTCTCATTTCAAGCAGTCTTCCCATCTGAACCTTGACCTTCCCCTTTTTGTCTACCACTGTCTTCTGCTTGGCCCACTCAGGCAGTCTTTTTGTGCCCAGTCTTTGTACATGCTCTGACCATCTCCTGCTTAAAACTACTTTCCTTTAGGTGTTTTTCATTCCAGTCTCTTCTTATTTCCTTCATCTCCCATCTATCCCCAAGAGGTACACATTCTTCTGACCCAATTGTTATCTGCTGCCTGTAGCTTCTCCTACTGCCTCTGTCGGTGCCAGTGTACCCAACCCATACGTGCACACTGGTACAATACAGGCTTACAACACTCTTCCAACATTTCTTTCTACAGGTGTCTATCTCTCATAATACCTTCTACCCTCCTCCATGCTGCTGCTTGAGTCTGTATCGTCTTCTGTAGTTCTTTACGCCATCTTCATACATTGTACCATCCAAGACTACAAAGCTGTTCACTTGTTTGTTGTTCACTATTTGCACGTCAATTGCTTCAGTCTTCTCCAGATTCATTCTGATTTTTTAACACTGGATTTATTATCATCTTCCAAATCTACGGAGAGTCTGAAAGAGAGACACGGACGGACGGACGGACGGACGGACGGACGGACGGACGGACGGACGGACGGAGGGACGGACGGAGGACGGACGGACGGACGGACGGACGGACGGACGGACGGACGGACGGACAGGGAGAGACGTGGAGAGAAGGGGGAGGGATGGTCAGGGAGCGGGAGCGGGAGAGGGAGAGCGAGAAACAGAGACAGAGACAGAGAGCAGTAAACTGGTAATTCATCTGTATCTGTACCGAGCCTACAAATCCGATGTCATCTTGATTTGGCCAGAAGCCAGTGCATCAAAGTGAAACCCACATTGTGGATATGTGTGGATATTTTATGTTGAAATTACCTGTTTTCGGGTAATAATTAGCAGTAAATGACCAGGTGACACTGACTGTTAGTGTAGGATGTCAGTGCATTGCAGGTGTGTAGTGATTTACCTGACAATTTTGGTGCAAACCTCTTGGTGACACGAAGAGAGAGCCATACAGAGGTCATTCTGTGCTGCACGGCGATTATGACCGTGTGACGTGTGTGTTGATTATCACATTTTCGTATTGATCACTGGTTGGTGGTACACGTGAGAAAATACACGTGAGAAAATACACGTGAGAAAATACACGTGAGAAAATGAATATGCCAAAGAACTGAACGGAAATAAAATTCTGTAACTTTTAATCTCTTTTGCGATTCACAAACTGCTGTGGTTTTCAAATGACTGAAGAGTGTTTACTGGGTCAACACCAGACTGTGGCAATGTGAGACCTTCACAGGGGTCACATATTAGTGTTCTTCCTGATAGGTCTGCAGATTTTTGCTTTTTTACATAGTTCCTTTAATTTAGCAAAGTATTCTGGTCCCACCCATCTTCTGTGGTTTGATAACTAGGTTAATGGAAGCGAAGGTTGTGTTAGCCCAATTGCGAGCAGTGTCAGATAATTCGAGCAGCCCAGTTTGTTTTACAGAGCAATTCTGTCTTGTGCATAAATGAGCGAATGTGCCTGAGCATAAAGTAGTCATCGCTGTTTGCAGATTAGACCATTGCCATGCTGAGCATTGCTGGAGCTTGTGGTTGGGAACTGGGCTACCTGGGTAGTTGAAATGTATGAGAAACAAATTAAATGAAGTGTTAGAGATGCAGTTTGCAATCCAATTATAACTGTTGAATTCATTCTTTTGAGTTTAATATGTCAAGCATGGTATACTAACAATTGAATAACGATCATACCAAAATGAATGTGAATATTAATTAGTGTGCATGCATGCATGTGTGCGTGCATGCGCGCATGTCTTGTCCAATCATGGCAACTTCATCCATCTGTAATACAGGTGTGTACTGTGTATATTCTAGTCTGATACCTTAATTGCCTCACAGTTCACAGTACAATGTCTGTGCAAGTTCCTAGAAATTATCCAACAGGCCACAACCATTGGTCACTCACTATAAATCAACCCTCAGGTTTATGAATGTCCACTTCATAATTTATGTTAAAAGGTATGTTTATTGGCACAGCATACTTTCTTTAGGATTATTCAGAAAATGGTATTCTGTGTTGACACTCAGTGTAGTCACCCCTGGGTGTGCAGTGTAAAGTGCTTTGAATGTTTTCTGCCACTATAAAAAGTTACATTTATGCTCATTTATTCAGACATTTTGGTGTCATAATTATATGTTCATAATAAAACTCAATAAATAGATAATGACATGTATTCATGATCGTGCATGGAATTTTGTAATAATATAGATGACGGTTTGGTGGAATGTGTGTATGCTGTGCTTGTAGGAGGCTTCCGTCTTCTTATTCGAGAAGAAGATTGCTGACAAACTACATAAGCCGAAGCGGCGAGAAATGGTAACAGAAATGCTACGGACAGAAGTGAAGATGATGTCACGATTAAAACATCCGAGGATATTAAGGGTTATGCACCCCTTGGAGGAATGCCAGTAAGTGTGATAGGCTTGTTTGTTTTCTCTTTAACCAACCATCATCATGTCAATCAAGAAGACTAGTATTTGAGTTCACCTACCAACATGTTGAAACAGTTTTATTCACCTCTCATTGTCTCTCTTGGAAAAGATACAAAAACATTTTTTACCAGATTCCAGAGATAGAGCTCTTGTGTTTTCACACACTAATGGGATATTCTGATGCCATTTGCACTCACAACAGTTTGACTGAACTATAAACCTCGAGTTCCTCATGTACATTTGTTCACACCACCATACAGTTGTTTCAAGCAACTTAACTGTAAAGTTTGATAGGTAAGGATCAACTGCTTTAATATGCTGGCTTAACTAAGCTAGTCGTGTGATTGGCTAGCAGTGGGTGTATTCTACAGTTACTGCAATTCTTTGAAAGGTATATATATGTATTTCATTCTGTGGTTCTGAATTGTTCAATCGAACACTTCAGTCTTCTTGAGTATTGAGTCCGCCATGAACCATTTACTATGCAGAGATAATTTGTTCACATATTGCTAGCACTGTTTATAGCCAGGTGCTCTTTTATACAGCTGAGTGAACTGGAGCAATGTGGAGTGAACTAAATTATACATTTCAAAATGGAACCACGGGAGCATTCAAACCTTTTGATTACCTACAATTGGAGACACATGGTTGTCAAACTTTGGGCGCGATTGTGTTGCTGTCATTTAGAGGCTTAAGCAATATTCTTCATGTTGCACTGTCCCAGTTCACTTGATGGTTCAGACAAGTACCTGGATGTAAACACTGGTGGATTCAAGTGAACGCAATCCTTATAGCATGCCCGAATGCACCCCAGACAGATCGACTAGATAGTCAAGCGAAAATGTCTGCCGAGGGATGAAATTGCTGTGACTTGACCCAAGTAACAAATGTGTACTGTGAAAGAACCATCTCGTTAGACTATGTGACGTCTGTTTACATGTAGAATTGAAAGTACTACAGATTGAAAAAAATTCTTTAAAAAATATTGACTTGTCAACCGGATATGTTTCTAGGCCAACCATCTGCCAGTGCTTAGGTCCAATTTCCCAGCACAGCTGTGTCGAAAATAAAAATAAAGAGCCTAACGAAAAGATGAATGATAGGAGGCAGTTCACATCTTGCCAAAACATATTTTAATTACTTTTATTTTTGTATGTTATATCTACTGTTCCTAGGTACATTGTAATGGCAACTGAGATGAATATTTTGTTATTCCACATTATCGGCCACTTCTCAACCACCACAGAATGTGTGACATGGACACACAGAATGTGTGACGCCTACATGGCTGCATGTTTACATGTCTGTGTCTCATGCGTTCCAGATACCAGTTAACTAAATTTGAGATAATTCCAAGCATATGCCAATTCCCATCTCTTGTGGGATTTCAATAACAGCTGTTGCCAGTTTATGAGTTAATTTCGTTCTAAGCATCAACGCCAGTCATCCCAGGAGGCATACGTAATTCTGAAGGTTGATTGGGAAAGTGACTTGTGACTTGTCTCAGACTAAGGTTAATCGGATCCATTGCTGAAGGCTGTCAACAGGACAGCTTGTTTAGTTCCATCAGGGTTATCTAAAAATTATTTTCAAAAGAAATATGTCTTTGAAAAGCAACCTTACTCCCACTCTTTGACAGTGCAATCACATGAGGATATGCACATTAAGAGTCCAGGTTTCATAGTTATCAGATTTTGTGAATATTTAGGATTATTATGTTATTTTGAACCTTTGACAAGTTCATTCACTCTATGTTGACATTCTAAGTTACAACAACTGTATGAATGCAGTGTTTCCCCTAAATAAAAGTTTAAAAGTCAAGATGGTTTTAATTGAATGGGTCTGCCAAAGAGTAAAGTGTAATTTGCTTTGCAGTCCCTATCCTAAAGACCAGATACTATGCTATATAAGAACTTATTGTGTTTAAATACTGTTTATTGTCTACATTGTATATGGCATGGGCTAGTTGTAATATGGCATTCCCTAAATGCATGCATTATGTGAACAGTTACTGATACTCGATTGCGGGCAGAATTTACAATTGTTAGCTGCCTCTATTTTGCCATCACGGTGTTTAATTTATTTTGTGATGAAGTTATGCTACCAATGTGGAACATTTTAGGCATTTATCAACAATTCTCTTTTCAGCCAGTATTGTTTCCATGTTATACTTAAAGCCATGACCTTCCGTTTCAGTGACAGTTTGGCGTTTGCTACAGAACCAGTATTTGCCAGTTTAGCCAATGTACTAGGAAATTGCGACCGACTGCTGCCAGTTCCACAGGAAATTAAGGTGTGTATTTGCATTATAAGAGATGCACTTGTGAGTTCACATTTAATATAATAAGGTCTGGTCTGCAAAAAGCAAAAACAGTTTAGGTACAGCATTGGTGTAAATCTCACATATAAAATCACATTTGATTTGTTTGATAAACTATGCTTTTGCAAAATTACTGGTCGCCATATCTGACCAGCGGAATAAAAACTGTGATGCCAAATGGATACACTTTTTCTTCTTTTTTTTGTTTACCAAAAAATTGCATATTATTGTAACAGAAGAGCATTTGGTGTTAAGAGAAGTGATATGCAGTGAACTGAGATGTTGATTCATTGGGCATTTGTATCTAAGAGACAGATGATGTGTCTTCATCAAATAAATTAACATTAATTGGACAATGATTTAATAATTGAGAAAAATACCAGAAATTCACGTTACCTTAATGACTTTCTTATTAATACTCAGACGCTGTGTTGGTTTGGACAACTTAAACATTTACAAAGATAGTTTTGAAAAACAATTGTGTGCTTTCTGATACCAACAGCTAGTATTAATTAATTATTCCTGATACCAACAGCTAGTATTAATTAATTATTCTTATTAATAATAAATTATTACTACTCATTAATTTTATGCATTGTGTGTTATCAGATCGTTGACAATTTTATGTTTACTGTTTCTGAATGCTTGTGGTCATTATTGTACATAGCATTTGACTGTGAAAATGCTGTTGGTTCGCCATGGGAACTTAACATGGTTCCGGAACATATCATTGAATATTTTCCTGTAATTCCCATGCATGGCTAAATACTATATCCTGGCCACACAGTAGAAAGCAATTTTCTATTCCAGATTATGAGCGTCCAGTTATATCCTACAGGTAGCCGGGTACAGCCAATTTATCATGGCAATGATGTTGTACCCAATCACTCTTTCCGCAACCAATTAGGGATACACCAGGATACGCCTGTCAGAACATGCATGTTGACATCTGTTTGTGTGATTGCCTGCAGGATTACAGCTTTCTAGAAGTGGAAATCAAATGTGGCATCATGCAGGTAAATGATTGTCTTTTCATTGTTATCCCCGTTTAATACACTACCTGTTTGCTCTTAATAATTCTTCTTTGTTGTCCGTATGCAGTACTGTACACATTTGTGCATACTCAACACATTTAAAGACTCAAGTATGGGTACATTATAGGCATGTGACATTTTTCAGTCTACATTTCAAATCGGTCTTTATCACTGTGCGATGTTGACACAAACATCGCATTCCAGTTCAGATTTTTTCTTGGAAATCTTCATTTGTTCAAATATTGACAAATTTGCCTGCATATTCAATAACTAAGGCCCACATTCTTCAAAAAAGAAAAGGCAGAAAACTGCCAAAGGTGACAGGAGCTGTCAAAATTTGTGGTGCCCCAATTTCCCCAGGGCTACAGGATAGTTAAAATACCACCACCAGCTGAAGACTACCATTAACAACTTTTCTAAAATCACCACAAACACGTTTCTAACACAACCAACACCACCATAAATCCACCACCAACACCTCTCTAAAACCACCACCAACACCTCCATAAAACAAACACCAACACCTCCCTTAGACCACCACCAACACCTCTCTAAAACAAACACCAACACCTCCCTAAAAGCACCACCAACACCTCTCTAAAACCACCACCAACACCTCCCTAAAACCACCACCAACACTTCCATAAGACCACCAGTGCCTCCCTAATAGTACCTGTAACACCTCTGTAAAAACTAAAACTTGAACAAATTCTTACTGTTTGATTTTCTGATGTTTGGGGTAATGAAAGGGATAACAGAAGAATGTCACAGAGATGCAATCCCCGTTATGCTACAAAAAATTGGCATGTCCACATCAGACAGTAAACAAAATAATTTCTCTGAAAATAAGACTGGATTTAGACAGATTGAAAACGACACATGACCTTTGGCTGGTATTTATTAATGAGGTGAAGCTGAGATCGCGTGGAGGCGTGCGCTTACTGGGTTCTCATTTCCTTTTCCTGGCATAGGATACGGTGCAAACCGAAACCAGAAAATGGTTGCGTGGCCAGCCATGAAAGCTGCATGAAGCAAAGGTCTTGCATAAGTGGCATCATTTGTGGATAAGCCCGCTGATTATGCAGTGGTGCTGTGTTGGTCTCTTTCAACAGTGGGCATTAAGTGAAGGAGGTGGATAGAATTTATTTCCGGGTATTACAACGCTGATGTAGACGAGAAGTTCATGGACAGGCGGGTTGGCTGCTTGTGTGAGACAAATGTTCTCAAGACGAGGAGAAAGTCTGCCTTAATTATGCAGGATGTTTTGTAGGAGAAGCTTTGGCAACAATCTTTGTTGGTGTAATCAACTAGGGCTGTAGTTAAATTCAGCTTTGTACTGTTAAGGGTGAAGAAGAAGAACAACTTTGTGAAATAACACTAGACATTATTGTATGTTTAATCATGATTAAATATAGAAACCAATAATTATGTATTAAGCAGTATTTATTACTACTTTATATATTTATTATTATTTTTAAAGAACACTGCAAATGAATTACCTTCTAGGACAATAAAGTTTTATTGTAATGTTGATGAAAATTTGGCAGATGTTTTGGGAAAATCACTGGAATATTCCAGAAGATTACCTAGTTTAAATCGTTAAATTTCAAATCAGGATTTCAGTGTGATATGAACAAACAGTTTGGGTTGTGATAAATAATATTACGTAAGTTCTGTTTTACCTAAAAACTGGCACATCAAGAAAAATGATTTATCAGTCTCAAATCGATAAACAGTATTACAATTTTACTCAGAGGATGGATTTGCCATGAAGTTGTGGTTGATAAGTAGTGTTATATAGGTAACTGCCAAGTGATACTTTGGAGAGGTGGCCACAACAGAGATGATCGACCTCACTGCGTGGGATATGCTGGGTAAGAGAACTGAGAGTGGCAGGCCACCTTTGTTAGGACTGGGTAAACAATCTGTCATTTAGATCAGCATCCGGTGTCTTGTTTGTAGCAAGAAAAAACACCAGTTTTACCGGCTCAATATATTTAAAGGTAGAAACGTATTAAACCCTAGTAATCCAGATCCGAGTCCATTGAAGCCTCTGTTTGATGCGTGATTAGAAAGCAAACACTAAACAAGTAATAAAGTGACACCACCAGTTTGTCATCTACATCCCAGGGTATGACGTCTGACACAAGTGATCCGCGGGAATTCATTTCCCTCCAGGATGCTAAGTGAATATGTGCACGTTTCGTAGTAGAGTAAGCTCACAAATTGGAAACAGGTCGTGAGTGATGTGTCATCTTTTTACTCCATCATTTCACCAACCGGGAGTGCCTGTTTACCTAGATTTAATCAGATCGATATCCAGTAAAAACAAGATGGCAAGTGGGCAAAAAGACTGGTCAACCACAATCTCCATTTATTGAGAGGCTAACAATTTTGGATTTACAGCAGGTGTAACTTACCCAACCCCCTGAAATATGTGTCAGATTTTTTTATAAATGTTTTACATAAATTTTACACTCAATATTTATGTAAAAAATTTCTCAATAATAATTGTAGTAATCTAGACTAGGTTTGTGTGTACACAGCATAAGATGTTAGACTAAACATGGACATTGCACTCAAGGACATGCATAAATCACACATGCATGCACACATGGGCATAGTAGCAAACACACACACATGCATGCACGCACGCACGCATACACACACACATGCATAGTAGCAAACATACAGACATATGTAAGCACATACATTTACATATCATCCATCACTGGCATCGCATGTTGGAGCATGATGTATATGAATCATCAAACCAACATGGCTGATGAATAGACAGTGTCACACCCTTGCTGCAGCCACTTCCACCTTCCATGTGTAATTACTGCACCTATCCCAGGACATCATGTTTAATTGGCAGCCACATAAATGTATAAAATCCCTGCACATCTATGGCTGGGTGCAGTTTGAGTGACATGTGGCCCAGATTCTGATAGACTTCATCATAGTGTAATTTACTGTCTTACTGATCAACATCAAACAGTCTGTCTGCGAATATCATTATATAGCTGCATTGTGGGTACTCGTTACCATTTTTGTGGACACCCACCCATAACCATTCTTATTGACACCCACCGATGACCATTCTTATGAACACCCAACGACGACCATTCTTATGAACACCCACCCATAACCATTCTTATGGACACCCACCGATGACCATTCTTATGAACACCCACCCATGACCATTCTTATGAACACCCACCCATGACCATTCTTATGGACACCCACCCATGACCATTCTTATGAACACCCACCCATGACCATTCTTATGGACACTACCCATGACCATTCACATGGACACCCACTATGACCATTCTTATGGACACCCACCTATGACCATTCTTATGGACACCTACCCATGACCATTATCATGGATACCCACAATGGCCATTCTTATGAATACCCAGCCATGACCATTCTTATGGACACCCAGCCATGACCATTCTTATGGACACCAAGCCATGACCATTCTTGTGAACATCCACCCATGACCATTCTCATAGAAACCTACTATGACCATTCTTTTGGACACCCACCATGACCATTCTTATGGACACCCTGCCATGACCATTCTTATGGACACCCACCCATGACCATTCTCATGGACACCTACCAATGGATATTCTTATGGACACCCACCTATGACCATTCTCATGGACACCCAACCATGACCATTCTTATGGACATCCACCCATGACCATTCTTATGGACATCCACCCATGACCATTCTTATGGACATCCACCCATGACCATTCTTATGGACATCCAGCCATGACCATTCTCTTGGACACCCACCAATGGCCATTCTTGTGGACACCCATCCATAACCATTCTCAAGTGCACCCATCAATGGCCATTATTATGGACACCCACCCATGAACATTCTCATAGACACCCACTATGGACATTCTTATGGACACCCACCCATGGCCATTTTCATGGACACCCACCATGACCGTTCTCATGAACACCCACCCATTGCCATATTCATGGATACCCAACCATGACCATTCTTATGGACACCCACCAGTGGCCATTCCTGTGGACACCCACCCATGACCATTCTTATGGACACCCAGCCATGACCATTCTCTTGGACACCCACCAGTGGCCATTCCTGTGGACACCCAGCCATGATCATTCTCTTGGACACCCACCAGTTGCCATTCTTGTGGACACCCACCCATAACCATTCTCATGGACACCCACTATGACCATTCTTATGGAGACCCACCCTTGGCCATTTTCATGGACACCCACCCATGGCGATTCTCATGGATACCCACCCATGACCGTTCTCATGAACACCCACTCATGGCCATTATTATGGAAATCTACCAATGACCATTCTTATGGACACCCACCCATGGCCATTCTCATGGACACCCACCCATGGCCATTCTCATGGATACCCACCCATGACCATTCTTATGGACACCCACCCATGGCCATTCTCATGGACACCCAGCCATGATTTTTCATTAGTATACATACTCGGGAAGTAAATTAGTAATTGTCAATTTCTCAATGTAACTCAGATACTTAACAATATACAACATGCATTGATACTTTTTATATAAAAATATTGATAGAGGTATCAGTTTTTGCATGTAAGAAAGAATTATTAGAGGGCTTAAAATCAACACTACTAAATGAAAGAGTGGATTAGATAACAGAAAATATTCCTTCTCACAGTGGACTGTATCTGAATGAAACAGCTGATATTGTGATAAATGCATGGATGCCTAGGAGGTGGGAATGTGTTGAAAACAAACCGAAATACTCTAAGAACAACAGGACATGCATAAATAAAAAATGAAGTTGACTCCCAAAAAGCCAAAGTGCAGTTAATAGACAGAGAAGACGACACCCACAAACTAGCCCACTTAAACACTGCACAAGAGTTGTTACAACTAACATCCTTATTTAGTAATGTCAGAGACAGAACTTGGCCCACATCGGTCATCCCAGCTGCCTCCACACTAATCTAAGACCAGCCAGGCTTTGACGCATATCATAGTAAGGCAGTCGATTCATGTCACATGCCGCAAAAGCAGGTTTGGCTGAAGTTGATTAGGAGCAGCGGAAGTGGATCATGTGCACAGATTAATACTGACCTAGGGCTATGTCTCTTGCAAGGCAGTCAGTCATCCAGCTACGGTAATCTTTTCTTGTCCTTTGCTGCCTCAAGCACACAACTTCTGGCAGCATCTTGCCACATCCAGTTGTTTCCTCGTTTCTTTGCTATAAGTGTGCCCTAAGCCACCTGTTTTGTTGTTAGTCCGTCTGCTGAGGCATTTTGATCATTGTGATGTCCATACTTCTTACTTTTCTTCCTATTATATGACTGCAATCACGGTTATTCTCTTGTAGAGTTCTTTGATAATTAGTCCTTTGCTCAGTGAGTCCACAAGAGGTTTTTACCATTTCTCTTTGGGGGTCACCATATAGACGGGGACCAAGCTGCTTAGACTTCCGGAAGACACAGGCCACACAGGTTAAATGAAATTGGCCAAATGTTGACATAACTGCTGAACCAGTACTGAACTACCTCCTGGTAGCATCAGGATTCGAACCTTTGTCCCTCAAAATGAAAGTCCAGCATTCTAAGCACTCGACCAATGCCTCGTCTTCCATGTTCTTGTGTTGTTTGTAATTTTCAATCTGTTGATTTAATATAATTATAATTGAGGTACCTTAATTGAGGTAAGATGGGTGTTTGAGAATTTGGGTGTGTTAACCTTTTCCACCAACAGGATGTGCATTACAGGGTGTCGTGCCAAACGTTCATTTCTGTCTTTGTTATTTTATTTCTACAAATAGACATGTTCATCTGGAGTGCAGATTGATATATGTGTCAGCCATTAATACGTATTGCAATGGAAGACAATTTGCAGAGGCAACTATTTACACTTTAATTGGTTCAGTTTTGATCACCCACAAAGAAAATAAGTGATCATGTGTCGTAAAGAAACTGGTCCATATCTTCGAGTCACGTCAGGCTGTGGACTAGTTTCTTCTTGACTGCTTCTTGTGCTCGGCCATCAAGTCGGGCATTGATGCATTCCATAAGCTACTCTGAGTCTCATTAAATTAAACGTGGAAGTCATCAGACACAGTACGTCATCCCTGATTTGACACATGCCATTTTGCTGCGAGAACGTCCTGTCTAGAAGTCTGGCCATTGTGATGATTATGTGAAGGATATTCGTTGAAGTTGCCATGATGGATTGGGTGTTGTCAAGTTTGTCGTTAGATCTTCCCACACTTCCTTGATACGTTGCATCATCTTTCACTGTTTGGTGTTTTCACCCTCCCATTTCTCCTGGCACAGTGGGTAGTACCTGACTCTGTAGGGAGAACCTAGGTTTTAATCCAACTTTTGTTTTCAAACTGTTCATTTTCTATATTATTTTAGTTGACTCAGCTGTATGGATGATTTACATTGTAATATTTATTTGTGTACAACGAGACTTATCACTCGGGGGCTTTTTCAGAGATTTCTATACATTGTCTCTCCATTTTATTCTCAATCTTTTACATCTCCCAAGCTTATCCTGAACAATGTGTAATTCAAAACAGCTACGATTAGTTAATACATGTAATATATATAATATATACTAATATAAACTTGTTTTGTATTACTGATGCAGTAACATAACAAAAAAATCTTGTTTTATATCAGTTATATTATCATCAAAATTAATCCAGAGTTTTGCTTCTACAGCAGCAATTCTTTACTACTTGGAATTGAAGCGAATAAGAGAAAATAATGGAGTCCCACAGTTATTTTCTGTTGCCTCCATTTTCCCTCTATTGCTGTCAGTACAAATGTTCCTAACAGTGAAGTTTTACACATATAAACAGGTGTAACACATTTATTATCTAACAGGCAGATATCAAACACATACACAATATGCACCTTTTAAACCAAGCTCTCTGCGCGAATGAGATATATTGCATACACACATTTATCACACTATTATTATTATATACCAAATTTAAATAGCGCTCTTTTCATGCAATAAAGCATTGTAGATCATTTAAAAAATGAAAACAATGTGTAACAAAGAAGTCGTAAAATCATTAAAAAATGTAAAAATATACATGGGAATTAAGCATAACAAGCTATATTTGCACAACATTTGCAGTAGGTTGGGACCACTCAGTCCCTGCTTTCTGCATCTACTGTTCACCAGAGACTGGCGTCAAGAACAAAGAAACACAAAAAAGAAGCAAATGGGAAAATACCGGGGAAAAACATGTTTGAAGTGCAGGAAAAGCCAATGTAGATATATTTTGGAAAAGATCAAAAGAATGGCCATGAAAGGGAGTCATTTGTAAAGACAGATGACATGTTATTCATAGATTGACTGGCACATTCTGGGAATAAGTACAAGCACAGACAAAAAGGTAGCATATGCATGTTCTGGCCCTTATAGATGGACTTTTTTAAACAAATAATCCAGGTCTGCATTTGTTTGATAGCAGTGGTAGATCAGAGTAATCGGTTTGATATATACTGTTTCCTGGAAGTAAAGAAAATATAACATATTTTATGCAAATTACTTGCAAAAATGAAAGCTTCAGTTTTCCACCGTTCTCTCTCTGTCCGTCTCTCTCTGTCCATGTCTGTCAGTCTGTACCCCTCTCTCTCTCTCTCTCCCTCTCTCTCCCTACCCTCTCTCCCTCTCCCAGTCCTTTGCTCTCCCTCTCTACCACTCTCTGTTTCTCTCCTCTCTCCTTTTTCACTTTGTCTCTCTGTCTCTGTCTCTCTGTCTCTGTCTCGCTCTCGCTCTCGCTCTGTCTCTCTCCTCTCTCTCTCCCCCTCCCTCCCTCCCTCCCTTAATTTAATGTCTTTTTCAACAGGACATTATAAATTCTTTATTTTCATCAAAAATACTTTCTATCATTTTAATGACTGAACAGTGCACTCTACTCATTACCGATCTCACCAGATTTCTACCTCCACACCCTAACTAGATGTGGTACCACTCAGCACGTTTCCTATATCAAACACTAACTAGACTTGTCAAGGAAGTATTTAGCCTCACTGCAGACACACTGTGAAAAGGCTAACACAACCCTTTCATCTGAGCCCCTGACTGGCACTGTAATGTATAAAAGTGCAGTTCTTTTGTTTCCGTAGCTCAAGGTTGATAAATAAATTAACCAGGGAGTCTTCAAGGAAATGTGAGGTTGAAGTCTGATGATCCAGTTGTTTTCTGCAGTTTTGATGTGCATGTGATGTAAATGTATATATAATATTATATAGAATACAAACATATTGTGTGATACCTGCTTAAAATTTACAGATAAGGCAGTCTCCTTTTAAAAATTACAGAGCAAAGCATTTGACTGGAAAACATGTTCAGGAGAGTCGCATTGATCACAACTAGGAGGTACTCCTGGAATAAACACATTGCCTCTGTAATTGTACTGACACACTGTAATCTACGTCAGACCACAGTTGGCTAACAATGATCGTACAGGGATATTTTCTGGGTGAGACGTATAATTAAATGGCTTTTACATCGGCTTACCGGATGAACGACACGTGTGGCGATCGGATTTCAGTTGCCGACGGGCGACATTTGTGGGTGGCAAAACAGTTGCAATGATTGCATTTAGGGACTATTACAGACGAATTGATTCGTCCACAACGCAGACGGATAATATTCCTCTTTACACAGACCGCTCCTGTCGCTTCAGTGGAGCAAACAAGCGCAGTTCTTTGCGCAAGAATGGATTACAGAGTTATTGAGACTGTTCTAGTCGTGTCACTGGGCTAGCTGCAGTCTGCGGTGAACTGATGCAACTGTTTTTTGTAACTGGTGATATGTTGTTTTGGAAAGGGCACAGTTTAATGGTCGAAAAAGATGTCAGTCTTTCAAAATGTTTGACCTTGTCAGTTCTACCTGTTTTGGATTAAATGTCATCAGTTAAGTAACTCCAAATATTGTCATTTAAATCATGCCAACTTTTATTCTTTATTTTTTTCAAAACATTTAAAATACCTTTTTAAATGTCAATGTCATTGTATTGTGGGAGCTGCCATTTTATTGAAATAACATAAAATAAGTATCAAATCAAATAAAAACACAGGGTTTGGTCATTACATGTACTGTACTATGTACAGTGGAACCCCTCACGAACGACCACCCTCATTTACGACCACCCGCTTTTTACGACCGTTTTTTCATTTCTACGCTGTATAAACGTTCCCTCACCAACGACCACCCGGCAGACGCAACCAACGACCATGACAATTCGAATTTTACCCCTGACGAACGACCATCCGATAGGTGGCCATGCACATTTGTTAACCTAAATATCGCAATGAACTCTCATTAAACGCATGACTAACGCGCACGGATGCGCATAATGCCATAAAAACAATAAATCGCCTGATGACGACCATTCATTTTGGCGATCTTTTGCTTTCTGCCGAATTATGAAAACGACATCTAACAGCCGCTAGGCTTTCCTCACATATCTTATATATAAACCTACACTATAAAATGAAATAACTTACATTATTGAAACAAATTAAATTCACGAAACAAAGTCGTGCAAGAACTCGCCGGCCAGACGTCGGTGGCTACGCGTAACTCTGCAATTAAATATCCATATTGTGTATGACTAAAGTTTAGAAACTTATGTATGATTAAAGTTTAGAAACTTAGGCTAAGTTTTAGGTTAGCTTAGGATAAAACCGGAATCCAAATTTTGCGACACCGCGATAAAATATCGACATAACGCCACAGTAATCTACGACCTGCGCGTAACAGCCACAGGCGATGTCGACTTTAGTTTAGCTCGATTTAGATTTGTGAATTTTATTCTTCACAGCAATTTAAATGATTTAATTTTATGACCTAGCGTATGTAATATGAGATATTAAAGAGGAAGTTTCGCGGCTGTAAGAGGTCATTTTCATGATTAGATCAGAAAGTAAAAGATCGTTTTGCGGCGCTGGAAAGAACAACAAAATGGCGACCACGGTGCGATTATCCAGACGCCGTGAGGTGGCAGCACTTTTTAGCCCCTCAGACCGAATTTTTAATAAATAAAATGAGAATAGTTTTTATCAGATATAATTAAAAAACGATTCAAAATGAGGATACTTTTTATCAGATATTACACCAGATTATTTAGAAAAAACGATTCAAAATTGAACTCATACTGAAACGTGTCACACATAAAATAAAGAGAATAAATATTTTTTTTGTTAATATGTTATCTCATTTTTTATTTTCTACTTTTTATTTTGTGTATTTACTACTTAGTGGTTGTAAGCGCCCCCTAGTGTTGATGTTAGTCGTTATAAGCGCCCCCTAGTGTTGAATGCTGCAAACCCCTCACGAGAGACCACCCCTCTTTTAAGACCGCCCCACTCTGATTTGGGGGGGCGGTTTTAAATGAGGGGTTCCACTGTACTTAAAAGCAATTGTTAGTGTTCAATGTGTCCTAATGCAGCGTGATGCTAACAGCAACTTTGGTTCATAACATTTGCAAGTTTCTTGTCATTATCAAGTATTAGTGTGTGATACAAGAGTGGTTGAACAAAATATAAATTCTTTTGAATTTTGCAACCATGTGAACCTCTCCTGACTGTTTGTGTTGTACGTCTATGAGCGTGTTTATGATGATGATGTGAGAGAGATTAATCCAGAGACTAGTCAAGGCATCGTTTCCAATTTTATTACAGTCATAGTGGCATTGTAATTGAATTGTTTTGCAGGACTGTAATTGTAATTGTGTTTTCATGAGGTAGGGATGGCAGCCATCAGTGCATGAATTCTCATAAACCTTGTCCAAAATTGAGACATAATGGCAAAGTTGCGTTTTTGTCAAACAATGCAGTTGCACATACTTGGCCAGGTAACTGTTGCAATTGACGTTTTGTAGTCATGTAATTGATTTTTTAAGTGATTTAATTGTAGTTGCATGTTTAAGGTGATGTTTTTGTCATTGATTTCTTGTTGTGCAGTAATTGTAACTGAGCTTTATGTTGCTGCATGGTTGTAACTTACAGTTGTTGAACTCAACTGTGCAGCATGTGCACATGTACATATAAATACTAAACAATGCATAGAAATAAGAAACATGGATGATATCAAGCCTAATATAATTGTCCAGATCTACAAGAGAAACTATCCGTATGTAACTCAAATTCCAACATGTCACACAGCAGACATTTCTGTTGTCCTCTACTGGCACTGATTTTGTTATCTAGATAATCATCAGACATCTATATAACTCATAAAATGTGACTTTTAACATTCATATGTAGTATTTTTTTATTATCCACAATTTTCACAAAACCACATAAAAAGGTCGAATAAGTTCTTTTTAAACATCCAATTACACCAAAATGTCTACTGGTTCAGTAGGCTTGCTACAAGCAATGCCTCCAATTTCAATTATATCAGATATATCAGATCCTTTTTGTCCATAAATGATGCATAAAAACCACGAAAAATCATCACGCATTTGTAGAAACCATTGAACTGCACATTGGTGTACACTGGATCAGTAGACTTGGTACTTTGTAGATCACAGAGGCCCTGGCGTTTTTACACGCAGACGAGAGCATGCTGCATGGCAATGTGTCGCCGCAGAGTGTCGTCATCAACAAGAAAGGAACGTGGAAACTCACTGGGTTTGGCTTCTCTCAAATAGCGGCTAATGGAAAGGCAAGTAATGTCCATGCATGTGTACCTTGATCAGTGGCACGGTTACACTGCAAGGAGCACGGTTTATGTTCACTTTAGTTTTGTCATATTATAACAGAAATGCACCTGGAAGGCCATTGTGTAAGCCAAAGGAATTCGGTGATATATTAAATTACAGCGTGTGTGTGTGTGTGCACATGCGTGGGCATTCGTGCGTGTGTGTGTGCATGCATGCTTATCGGCATGTGTAGGCAGATGGGTGGGCATGTGGGTGCGTGTGAAAAAATTTAACACAAGTGCAAACTTTGGTATGTTACTGTGCTAACTTTGGACTAGTGTAGTTGCATCTCCTAGGCACAAAGGTCCAATGAATTGAGGTGCAGTGCTCTGAGATGCAGTGCTCTGAGGTGCAGTGCTCTGAAGTGCAGTGCTTTGAGGTCTAGTGCTCTGAGGCCCAATGGTCTGAGGTCCAGTGCTGTGAGGTCCAGTGCTCTGAGGTCCAGTGCACTTAGGTCCAGTGCTCTGAGGCCCAATGGTCTGAGGTCCAGTGGTCTGAGATCAAGTGCTCTGAGGCCGAATGGTTTGAGGTCCAGTGCTCTGAGACCCAATGGTCTGAGGCCCAATGGTCTGAAGTCCAGTGGTCTGAGGTCCAATGGTCTGAGGTCTAGTGCTCTGAGGCCCAATGGTCTGAGGTCCAGTTGTCTGAGGTCCAGTGCTCTGAGGTCCAGTGCTCTGAGATCCAGTGCTCTGAGGCCCAGTGCTTGGGTGCAGTGCACTGAGATACAGTGCTCCAAGTTCAAAATACTGTAATATTAATAAATGCTACTCTTGGTTTGCTGCACCACTCACTGTCAAAAAAAGTGGAAAGAGAATGGAGATTGATAGTGGTGTTTTACAAAGATTCTCTACTAATAAAGTTGTGTCATCCCATCAATGCCCACAATCATTTAGTTGACTATTCTAACACTGGGAGTTTAGAGAATGTGATCCCAGCTCAGTAAATCCATGACAGGTTTTCCAGTTTCCAAAGTGGGGTTTACTACCCTTCCACCCAAATATAGACATCTGGTGACATTAGACACGAACTGATCAATAACTAATAATGTCTCTTCCAAACACACAGGTAATTTTGGGTAAAACAAACTGACAATATTGTTTACATGGTGGCTGAATATAGTACTGAGTAACCAACTGGAATCAATCCTTGAGTCAGTGGTCCAGCACTTTGAACAATCAGCCATCATGTCCCGACACTTGAACTACACGTCTGAAGTGCGAATTAGTTCATACTTAGTTATAAATACCAGCAAGGAAGTTCCATTAACATTCGTTTGGTTGCTGCACTACAGAGTGTAAATACATCTGGTGTGATCTAGAGGTATAGCTGGCAATCATCCGGGAAGATAATTTGCCATGTGTTTATGCAGTTGGAATAAGATGTCTAATTATCTGGAAAGCCTTGCAAAGTGTGTGTTCTCATTTCACAGTCCTTGTCAACAGTTCGTAATTAAGTGTGCCATTGCACTATTTCACATGCAACAGTTGCCATATATAAGGCAACCATTATGTGCATGTAATTCAAAATGGGTATTAGCCACTTTATTTAATTCTTACCTGCATATTATATATATATGTGTGTATATATATATACACACACACGCACACGCACACGCACACGCACACGCACACACACACACACACAATATATATATCTTTGCAGACGGTACCAGCAGAAATCTTGTAAATAAATGGGTTATTTAGCACACACAGAACGTGTATTAGCAGAAGTCTTATAAATAAATCTTACATTATTCGTTGCTCACAGGAAATATAACAATAGCTGCCTTATAAATAGATGTTATTTGATGTACAAACTGACATTGCATAGACAATATATTTGTATTTGTCGCCCACAGGAAGTGTACCAGCGGACGGCCTGGACACCAAAGCTGCCCAAGATGGTGCAGCCTGACCTGGACTATCTGGCGCCAGAGATCCAGTTGGAAATAGCACAGGATGTCACTGTCTTCTCCGACATGTTCTCTCTCGGCCTCGTCATCTGTGCCATCCACAACAATGGACACTCGCTCATTCAGGCGAATCACAACATCAGCACCTACGCACGCCACTCAGAGCAGGTTCGTTGCATTGACATCCACAGCTCCAAGGAATAATGTTCTCCTCTCTTTCCTTGTAAAAATTCAGGGGATTGTTTGTTTCAAATATCAACCTTCATCATTGGCAGTCTTACTTTTGCTTTATCGTCACCCTCATTCTTCTCATGTTAATTTTGTTCCACTTGAATTAAGCCTTGCTGCTTTCTCATGAAACTTTAACACCAGCCTCCTTCGTCAGCTCCTCTTGTGAATTCTCTTCACTCCTCCAATTTTTCTCACACAGTTGTGTGCACACCTTTAGGCCATTTAAATTATAGTTTATGTGAGATCTTGCTCCCAGCAGTTGGAGTTGTATCCCAGACGGGCATTTACAAACCCCAAGCAGGCAGTCACAGTGTACTGTATTCTGTATGAATCATAGCTGTCATTTGGACACGTATAACATGTTGTGGATGGGTAGTAATAACAATAATACAGAGCAAAACACTTCTTCATCTTCATTTGTAGTTTATTTCGACATGCTGTAAAGCACCACGAACAATTTGTAATTGCTTTGTTAAACAAAATATATTATTATTATTATTTCATGTCATAAAGCACATCTCACCTTGCTTGTATGTGTATAGTTATCGAATTGTACACCCAAAAAGTATGACGTGCAAAAATGTTATCCTGCTTAAAGTCCTGGTATGAATGTACATATATACATGATGTTTATCTCCATGGCTAAGTTAAACAGTGGCCCTTGAGTTTAGGTTTAACAAAGGTTTTGTTGTGTGTCAGTTGACAGAGCTCTTCAGCGAGGTGGCTCACAAGATGCCACTGCAGTTTGTGGAACCAGTGGAGAAGATGATCAACAAAGACATTCGCTACCGGCCAACAGCAAGGTACTTCTCCATGGTGAGTCATGATACTGCTGCTTTTGTTTGTAACCTTCTTTTGGCTCAAAATGGAAAAGTTTGTTTACGAAACCTTGAAGCATTGCTTATTTTCCTTGGAACTGCCAAGGGTCATATCACTTGGTCTATTGTGCCCTCTGAGCAATACCATTCCACTACCAAGGTGTTTCTGTGGTTTCTCCCTTCTGTTTCAAGATCTAAGGCTGTTGGAATGTGTAATATATGTTTATAAATATACAAAATATGTGTAAAATTATATTAAAATTTCATATTGTTACACCACTAGTCCTGTATGCCATGAGATACACCTCACATCATATTTTCAATCACTGACTTTGATTGCTCCATCTTTTTCGTGCTCTTCTTTTTCATGGTCCTCAGAAAGCTCTTTGTAGGCTATTTTAATTACGCTTTCGCTTCGCATATGACAGACATATCCAAACTTGTTTTATTGCTTAGTTTATATATCTGTGCACATGCAATTTAATCAGAATACATTTTCATAAAATAATGTATGCATGTGAACACTGAACAGTTACATAAGGTTTACTGTGTGAATCAGTTTTATACTATATTTCACAGTAGTCAGTAGCCCTAGGTGAGACAGTTACAAAATACAGTATTATATTACTGTTATCATTTCATGTCTCTTCTTTCAGCTTCGCTACTTCAAGGATCCAGTGGCCAGATGCATGCAGGGAATTGACAACATCGAGAGGATAGACCTCTCACAGAAATGTGAATTCTTCTCAAATCTGTCACAAGCCATACCAAAGTTTCCAGCCGTAAGTGTAAGAATTACAAGTAGTTTTATGCTTCACAATTTTGAGGCATTATAAAAAACTGCATGTGCGAAACAACTGCGTAGACAGTTTGTTGAAGTACTAATTTGTTCACCAAATGAAGCCACTAGTCACAGAAATTGCACAGAATTTGAAACATCATAGCAAAAACATTACTGTGACACCCAGGAGTAACCACTTTGATCATAAATTTCATTTTGATACATAGCAACATTTGAATAGTGCGAGATAGGCAGATGTGGAAGCAGCATGCTGAGGTCTTCGCCCAACCACGGAACACCATGGCTGCACGATGATGATGATGATGATGATGATGACGATGACGATGACGATGACGATGACGATGACGATGACGATGACGATGACGATGATGATAACAATGATGATGATGATGATGATGATGATGATGATGATGAGATGATGATGATGATGATGATGATGATGATGATGAGATGATGATGATGATGATGATGATGATGATGATGATGATGATGATGTTGTTGATGATGATGATGATGATGATGATGATGATGATGATGATGATGATGATGATGATGATGAACATTTGAATCAGATTTTTTATTTTCGCACCGCATGGCTTACCTCTAGCACAAGTCAACATGTTGTGCCACTTTTTACGCAATCTTTACTTAGTTTGTCTGCATGTATGGCAATTTTAGCCTGGTGTGTATCTATATAAAGCAGTTTTGGCATGAACCTTGTGAGCAGTAGGAACATATACACTACACTGTACTGATTAAAATACAGTCATTGTAGCAAGAAATGTCCATGAATAGCCAATAACACCACGAACTGGTGGATTTACAGGATTTGTAGCTAATCCTAAACCATTAACTGTAAGGCTTAAAAGATTAATTATGTTGCTTTAAAATTAAGTAGGTGCTAATTATACACAATGCCAAGATGTCTCCATAAATTAGCCAGTGAATTTGACTTAATCGAGATGTGTGGAGCCAAAATGCATGTGTCCTAAGAAGCAAACATTCACTTTTGTAATTATCGGTCTCCAGAATTGTTTAACCAACTTTCATACAGTCTGTTCACAACACTTTGCATCTAGTGGGGACCATTTCAACAGTGATTCCGTCAAGTGTATGGTACCGGGTAATTATAACTTGACTCCATGTTTCTGTAATTTTGTAATGTGGTTTGTGCCTATTAAATTAAACACAGTACATTCAATTCATTCTGCTATTACAACATAAATCAAGAAAATCTTGCTGCCATTTTGAAGCATGGACAATTTTGTTCACTCCGCATCGCTTCAGTTCATTTAGCTGAGGAACAAAATCAGTGCAGATAGTGCTCAATTGAACAGATCTGCTAAGGGTTGAAATGTAAAGAGCACTGAGTATTCCTAAGGACTACAAAACAATGCCGCATAGTGTATACATACATACATATGCAAACGAAGGACTTCAGTTGTTTCAATGAAAAGTCACTTTGTGTTTCGTTCTCACAGTTTAAATATAAAAAAGTTAGTTCTTATATGTTCGAAGCGTGTTTACACTTTACTCCTTGGCAGACCTGTTCAATTGAACACCGTCTACACTTCTCAGGGAAGCATCCAGCTACACTGAAATTAATGCACAAATATATATCACTGTCTATAGCCAGGTACCCATTCATGCAGCTGAGTGAACTGGGGCAAAGTAGAGTGAATAAACTTGCTTAAGGTTTGACATGGCACCACTGGCAGTGAGGATTCAAACCAGGGTTCTCTAAGAGTCTGAAGTTTCCACCTCCGCGCTATTACAAACTTGCAAATTAAGTTGATATATATGTTAGGAATCCAAAATAACAGAATAATAGCAGATTGTTATATTTGTTACATAAAATGTTAAATTTAATAATTTTTCTTAGCAAACTGAAATGCCATATAACCAGGTGGCTGCATGTGGAAAAATGATGCTTGTTTGCTTAATATGGACATATTGCATTTTGCAAAAACTGTCCTTGTGTACATTGATTAATGAGAATATATCATGTTTTAGTGTAACTTAGGCATAATATCTCAACGTGTGTTTTGACAAATGTTTTGCATTGTTTGTACATACAGTGTAATAAAAAAATAAAAAAACCTTTGTTTATATATTTATAATTTACCGGTGTGTGTTTGCAGAAGGTGCTGTACAGTTGGGTGTTCCCAGTACTGATTGACCAGATGGATAACGCCGATGTGTTGCCTCTCATCCTGCCGTCTCTCATAGCCATAATAGAGACGGCTACGGCCGACCAGTATTGCAAAACCATCTGGCCTGAGTTCAAGCGAGTCTTCACAATGACCAGGCCTGTCCAGGTATGAACCTAGCAGAATGTTATGTGCTGTCTAAGGTATAATATACCAAGCTTGAATCATTGATCTATTGTGAATCTTGCTCTGGGTTTATACTAAACACAATTTACTCCATCCACAAATATGTTATTAGGATATTGTTTTAGAAGTGCTTTCCATGCTGATCACTAGGTGGCAGCACTGGGAACTCCTTTCCCAGCGGTGGATCTGTGTAGTTCTAGGCAGTGGACTTAAACAGGGGCAACCCACCTGACCTATCGACAGTGACTGATTCACTTATGTGGTTTTCAATTTGGCGACTGTGATTTTTTACTCTTGGCTCTGGCTTCCACATTGTCAGCTGTAGTTAAAATTGCCGGCAACTGAAGTGACATTTGACAACATGAAAATAACCACATCTGAGTAGGTATATCTTTTTAACAAATAGCAGATGAAAGTTTAATATATTACGGCTGGATCGTTTCACGATGGAGACTCTTATTGTTTTCAGTTGGTGCAACAGTGTTTCCGCTCATAACTTATCAATAAGCAAGAAGCTGATTTTGGAACTTGGGTCACATTAGAAAATCAGAAACAGAGAGTGTTGGTTTAGCATTTACAGCTGTGTATATTTGCTGCAGGCGACGGTGTATTTACTGCAGAAGTTAGATGTCATTCTGGACAAAGCATCTGAAGAGGAGATTCACAAAGACATTCTGCCAATGGTCTTCAGCACACTTGAATCTAACTCCATACAGGGGCAGGTAGGTCACAGGTGATTTTTTCTATAGAAAATCCTTATAATTGTTTGTAAGTTAGGGACACATGTGGCAACTGAAGTGGTGTTTTTTGGCCAAAAAGTCCTTGAAATGAAATTAAATTTACAGCCACACACAGCAGGTGAAATTGTGATTTTACAAAAATGAATTGTCATGTTTTGCTACGGATGAAAGGTGAAATTGTGTTTATTTTTTTAATATTAAAAGAGTTGTTAGTTAAGCCCATACACAGCTAGTGAAATGGTGTTTGTGTTACTATAATATATATATATATATATATATATATATATATATACTCAAAGTAAGTTATTCCTATTGCAATGGCTGTGCGGTTGAATGTGACTACTGCCCTAACTGCCACCTTGCCTCAAAACCATGTTTTTTACCTGGAAGGAGTCGATCTCTGGAAGTAATCATCATTAGGTATTAGTAATTATGGACATCTCACACGGTCCCAGTGATGGTGACTGTATTCATGTGTTTTACTGCATCATCAAACATTTGCATTGCAAACGTAACGTCATCACTTTTCTTAGCATTCGTTACTACCAGATTATGAAGGCATAACTGGAGTGAAGCTGATTCAGCTGATACAAACATACATGACTGTTTGCTACAGGAGGCAGCCATTGGAGTCTTCATCACACTCAAGAAGTACATAGACGATCAGACACTGCGCAAGCTTGTCTTGCCAAAGGCAAAGGCACTGTTCATGAAGTCAGAGAATGTTCGAGTGAGTTCTCAATACCACACGATAGTTCAGTTTAGATTAATTCACCATAGTAGGTTTCAGTTATACTTATCTGGGAGTTATAAAACCGATAATGTTTTTTCTGTTATTTTATACCACTGCACCAGTTTAAGCCAGGGGTAGTGCCATGACTGCATTCATTACCAATTAAGTATTCGGTGCTCTTGCATCTTTAACTAGATATGTTTGGTCAGTATCTAGAATTGTTTAATATTATATGTGCCACATGCTTTCTCTGTGGCTGCGCCAACAATTTAGAATCAGGTCCTGAAACTATAGACACCTTTTGTAAAAACTGAAAACATATTTGTTTGAAGTTGCTTTTCCACCAGACATTTTCGGCAGTTACAAGTCATGCTCCAATGACAACTTTTGCCTGTCCCCGTGTATGACTAGCCAAAAGATTGTTTTTGTTGCACCTCTGAGCTTGAACTTTTCAAGGATATAGGCACTATAGAAGTTCTACAGTTACAATTATTATAATCAATCTGATGTCGACACTACTTGTATTAATGGTTCATACCAGTGTTACATTAATTAAATGGCAGTGGTTTCATTTACGACATTTTAATATAATTATTAGTTAATGTAAACTTATATCAGTATTGATTCTCAAGGCATTATGCAGGATTACATTTTGCCAGTCACACATTTGTTTTGATGAATGCTAACTTGTATACATATAAGCCAAATGGGATGTGCTTTATAACCTAAAATAAACTACAAACACACATGTGACACCCACTTTCAAGGCATAACTGAAAATATCTAAACAAATTGAAGACTTTTTGTTCTTTTATTGTTTTACCCGTCTACTGTTATATCTACTCATCCACAACGAATTGACCTGTCCAACTGAGGGATGGATGGGTCTCTGCATAAAGCTATGACCTGTCCAACTGAGGGATGGATGGGTCTCTGCATAAAGCTAAGACCTGTCCAACTGAGGGATGGATGGGTCTCTGCATAAAGCTAAGACCTGTCCAACTGAGGGATGGATGGGTCTCTGCATAAAGCTAAGACCTGTCCAACTGAGGGATGGATGGGTCTCTGCATAAAGCTAAGACCTGTCCAACTGAGGGATGGATGGGTCTCTGCATAAAGCTAAGACCTGTCCAACTGAGGGATGGATGGGTCTCTGCATAAAGCTATGACCTGTCCAACTGAGGGATGGATGGGTCTCTGCATAAAGCTATGACCTGTCCAACTGAGGGATGGATGGGTCTCTGCATAAAGCTATGACCTGTCCAACTGAGGGATGGATGGGTCTCTGCATAAAGCTATGACCTGTCCAACTGAGGGATGGATGGGTCTCTGCATAAAGCTATGACCTGTCCAACTGAGGGATGGATGGGTCTCTGCATAAAGCTATGACCTGTCCAACTGAGGGATGGATGGGTCTCTGCATAAAGCTGTGCTGCTTCTTATCCTGGAGCTTATTTGTCTCAGACGCGGTTGAACGCACTCGCATGTATAGACCGGCTGATTGACAGTCTGGACAAGATGATGATACTGGACGAGGTGCTTCCCTTCCTCACAGAGATCTCCTGTCAAGATGTCGACATCATCATGTCGGTTATATGTACGTACCTTTGCCATGTGTGCATGCTTATGTGCTTGCGTGCGTGTGTGCATTATGAGTGTGCATGCGTGCGTGCGTGCATGCATGCGTGTGTTTATTTGTTTGTTAATGCATTTATGACATTTATGTCTGTGTGCTCACATTGTTTGATTGAACAGGTCTGCCAGTGAATGCAGACATTAAAGTATAAAGCGCTTTGAGCAATCCTGAGTATTGGATATTGCGCTACATAGGAACTTGTTTTTTATGTGTTTACTTGCATATGTATTTGCATTTGTGGTGTGTAAATTTTCATCCAGCATGTACACTGTGTGTGTCATCCATGCCTGTGTATACATAGTACGTAGGTGTTCTGTTATGACACGGCCACTCTCACTCCACCTTTGTTGTTTACAAAACACTCTTACTCTAGTGACACGCCAGTCACCGATTGTGACACGCAAGTCACAGCTTCTTTCTTCTCACCTTCACAACAGCTCACAGTATCAATGTCAATAATTTAAGTCAAATGATAATCCTGATGATACTTTAGTTCAGGCATCATTTTATACATGAACAATCTTAGGGACTTCTGTATGTTGCATTGTATTACATAAATCATGAATTAGTAACTGATTGACATCTACTTCAGAATAGATTGTGAATATGTAACTTAGTGAAAATGTTAATTAAAAATGGAGCCAAACATGTGTTCTTGTAAGATGATAATTTTATGTGACGGTATTTTACATTGATGATGTTCTGGAGAGGTACTAAAACATGATTATGTTTCAAACTGTTGAAGGATGTGATGGATGCTATGTCAGCAGTGATCAGTCTTTATATACAAGTATTTTAAATAACAATTTTTGTAGCAAATTAACATTGTTAGGGAATTTCGATCTGGATAAGATACCTGTGTAACAGATGTGATGCTTTGGAGATAGCAAAGCATTCATTTTAATCACTTGAAAGCATGTATATAAAGTGAGCACATACACAGCATATGTATTCATGTTCTCTTTCACATAGACATATATGTATGTATGTATGTATGTATATATATACCCAGGGGTATATATAAATATATATATATATATATATATGTATAAATATAATAAAAGTAAGAATTAAGGTTACACTTCACTGTTCAAATGAACATCATCTTGACTGCCCTTAGAAGCACCCAGAGAAGGTGTCAAGTTAATAAAGGCCCAGACTGTTTGAATGTTTATGATAATTGCTGTACATCACCCTTACCTGCCTCTGTTTGTTTCAGCCATCTACAAACACATGTTGAGTGACAAGAGGTTTGGCCTGACTCACAACTTGCTGGCGACGAAAGTGATGCCTACACTGATCCCACTCACTGTCAGCCCAGGACTCAAACTGGAACAGGTGACAACAGCTCTCATTTTGTCAATAATGGGGCCTACGCTTATCTGAAATTGAAAAAGATGACAAATACCAGGGGGTAATCTGATTTAGGCGAAATCCATTCTTACACTTATACCTATGTCTTTTAAGGACTGAAACTCTCAACAACTGCAGAAATCATTTCCAGTAGAAACCCTAAAACCAATAAAAAGCTATAGCAATTAAGAAATGTGGAATTTAAAAAAATATTACTGTTCTGCTATGGGTTTTTAGTTTGGCAGCTGCTGATCTTTATCATGCACTGATGTCATGTGACATCGCTCAGATTCTGGTGGCATGATTTATAACCAGCAAGTTTCTAGTAATAATACTCCAAAGTAAGTGTAAACTCTTGCAGTGGTTTAACTACTGTGTAATGGCACTGTTTGTTGACATGTTGACAGTTCAGTATGCTGATGGAGGTGCTGTTTGTTGACGTGTTGACAGTTCAGTATGCTGATGGAGGTGCTGTTAGTCGACGTGTTGTCAGTTCAGTATGCTGATGGAGGTACTATTTGTTGACGTGTTGACAGTTCAGTCTGCTGATGGAGGTGCTGTTTGTTGACGTGTTGACAGTTCAGTATGCTGATGGAGGTACTGTTTGTTGACGTGTTGACAGTTCAGTATGCTGATGGAGGTGCTGTTTGTTGACGTGTTGTCAGTTCAGTATGCTGATGGAGGTACTGTTTGTTGACGTGTTGTCAGTTCAGTATGCTGATGGAGGTACTGTTTGTTGACGTGTTGACAGTTCAGTTTGCTGATGGAGGTGCTGTTTGTTTACGTGTTGACAGTTCAGTATGCTGATGGAGGTACTATTTGTTGACGTGTTGACAGTTCAGTCTGCTGATGGAGGTGCTGTTTGTTGACGTGTTGACAGTTCAGTATGCTGATGGAGGTACTGTTTGTTGACGTGTTGACAGTTCAGTATGCTGATGGAGGTGCTGTTTGTTGACGTGTTGACAGTTCAGTATGCTGATGGAGGTGCTGAGGGAGATGTTGGAACAGATCTACCGGCAGCGACACAACAAGATGCTTGGCGAGGTCCCTGACACAAAGGCCCTTGAGATCAGGTACTCTTTTTGAACCTCAGCATCGCGCTTCAGCATAGTTCTATGCAGAATGCATCATACGCAAAATATGGTCCACTTTGCACGTTGCAGTTGTCGCCATAATAACCTGTGTATGATTTTATTTTATGATAAGAGATATTTTAATGATATGCATTCCCAGTGATCAGATCTACACTGTATTTTCAAATGGTTTGAGTCAACAGATTCCAAAATAAAATGAACAAATTACCCCAGGAACCAAAGTGTTTATAGTAATTACAAGGCCGCACTACCGTGTCACTGCATGCTGTTTAATTGCATAAAAACCCTACAGTTTTGGCCAGTGGTTCATCTTTTGCGGCTGATGTGTTTTGAAGCACGTTGTCATAGCAATGACAGAAATGTTGTTAGTATTAAACAGCACTGCTTTTGTGACATGACAATAGTGACGCGTGACAATACATGATTGCAGTGTGATATTACACTAACTGTTTCTGAAATCTATTTAAATGAAGGATTAAAAAGTTGGTTTAAGTAATTATTTAAGGAGACACAGACTCATAATGAGATGTTGTAAGATAATATTTTAAAATTAGTCAATATATCAATAGTATGCTAAACGATTTCATTACACAGTATATTATTTAAAGAAATTCAGAACAAGTGGAAATGTAAGAATGAATTTCTATTGGATGTTCCAAATAAATTCAGAATTTCAAAGACCTATGTATTTACTATTGTTATATTTATACTAATCAAATCAATTTTGACAGCACGTTACCTTTTTAAACATAGAGATAATTCACTGAAAATAAGGTAGAGATACACAAGTAGTTTTTAAGGTATGACAATTAAATTATGACATTTCTAGAAGAGAGTGATATTGAAGTCTAGAGTGAAGAGCACAGATTAGGAGAACAAACTGTGACTGTAGATGAAACAACAATGTTCATCAATAACATGCAGTACATGTAGTTTCTTTATAAAGGTCACTGTTCTTTGTAAACTGTGGAGTTTTGTGACGTCTTGTGATTGTGGTGGTAGCATTGTCATGACTTCTACTAGCTGATCTTGTAGCAGATATAAAGTATGATCTGCAGGCATACTGGGAAAGCAGAGGTTTGAGGATAGTTGAAGACTGTATCAGTCACCTTCACTTTGTGAACGACACTAATACATTAACTTGAACTACAACGAATGCTGCAGGACCTAGTTACTGAAAGTGAAGGTCTGGTGGACAATTTGAAGACAAAGGTTATGATGGAAAACTACACACCAATATATGTCAACACCATTCAGATAGAGAAGATTGACAGCTATACTGCATGGGACATCAATACAGCATCAGACACCAAACCAAGGCAAGGATATTCAAAGAACACTCACTGCCAACTGGACACCATTCGCCAAGCATCACAACATCAAGGTTAACTGTGGAACCTGCTTGAAGAGACAACTCGTACACTGTCAGCAGGGAATTAGAGTGGAAACACAGGCACTCACCAACCAGACAAAGATATCACATACTGGGCAACAAACATGTATAAGAGAGAAGACAGATTGTAGACAGGATTGAACAAGTGAGAAGTCGGAAGTGGACCTGGGTAGGGCAGGTCAGTGAAATAAAGGTAACTGATGGACACAAATGACCACCTGGACACTTTATGAAGTGAAATGATACAGTGGAAGACCAGTGAGGTGATGGAGAGACAAACAGACTGACTACTGGCAGAGGATAGCACAAGACAGGCCGATCAGGAAGCAGCATGCCGACGCCTTCACCCACCCTTAGCATCATATGGCCACCCAGTGATGATGAAATAATATACATTGCAAGTTTTTCACGGAGTGAAATTTGATAGCATAAATAAAGTTCAAAATTGATGACAAACCTAAATTATATGGGGGCTAAATGACATGGGTTTCCCAAATTAATCGATTATTACTAGAAATACAATATTGAAATGTTCCAAAGATGCAGTTGATCCTAGGAAGTACATATTGAATACTGGATTCAACTGAACAAGCTACCTGCCTACAGTGACCACTGTGTTGACAGATATCTTAGCGAGACAGGCTTGCACAGCTAGATCGTAAGTTGTTGGACTCAGTAAGTCAGTTACCATATTCGTTCTATTAAACATACAACATTCATAAACAAATATGCTGTTCCTGGTTGACAAGGAATTAGTGTGAATCATGGATTCAGTTACTGAATTTAATCCAGTTACCAGGTTTACTCATAGGTCAATGTCAGATGAAACTAAATAGGGTGAATGTGAATTGAGACTAGTACACTTAATAGAACGAATATGGTGTTTTGATGCCAGGCAGCTACCTGGTTGATGCTTTGGATGGATATAGTCTTACACAAATGATATGCCTGACTGATGTTAACAGTGCATGCCAACAATCCCCTCAGCCTTGTTTTGCAACAGAATCATTTTTTATGTTTCCTCACATTTTCGCCCACCACATCCGCCGCCTAGTGACAGCGAAGCACACTTGTGTAGATGGGCACGTTTTGTTCTTGTTGAAGGTCTGGTTTGCAACAAATGTATTACTTAGCGCAACGTACTAGTACCATTAAACTTCCCGAAGAGTACCTCATGATGGCTCGCATGGGAAAACGATCCAGCTTCGGATCGAATTCGAGTATTGGTTCAAACTACTCATTTGGAAGACAGAGTCCAAGGTGATTCTTTTCATGTCCATGTTTTACCCCCAACCTCACACTGCATGAACCCTTGCCATAGCTGTTGCTTCCGTCTATGCTTAGAGCCACTCTGCCATGTGATATTTTGATGATGACCAGCTCTTTATGTGTGTACTGTTTTTTCCAAAATCAAAAGAACTGCTGTTAGGTACTTGGGAAAATAATATTAGCCTTGAGCCAACACATATCAACAGAAACTGTTTTACTGTTTTTGCCACTTCTGAAAAATATCTGGTCTGTTTTTGATATAATAGTCTGCCAATTACTACATTTATCTGATATCCTTAGGACACTTAGATAATCCATTTCCAAACGTTTCTTCCTAAGACTAACCTCAACGCTTTCTCTGTATAGGTGTACCAACAATCTCTGTGTTATAATTCGATCTTCTGACACTATAGTTATTTTTGGTAAAAAAATCAAAACATTTTAAAATTACTTTTCCATAATAAATTTTGAGTGGTTCCATTCTCCAATGTCCCAATTTATGATTACGCCAAATGATTTAGTTCGTTGCACCTCTGAGCTTGACTTTTCAAGGACATAGACGCTGTAGAAGTGTTACAACTAGTTAGCTATGTACAATATAATCTAAAAAAACCACATTTGAACTTGAATAGCATGGTCTGTATTAGATGTTACTATTTTAAGAGTCTTGTGGCTTTACCATGTGTTATATTAGATATATGTCATCATCCACTGAAATCAACAAAATGGATTCACTTTGGATTTGAATTAAATTTATTCTGCACTACCTGTGAGTCTGAAAGTGTACAGGTGGCTTCATCTACATACAGTGAATTTTAGTGGCACAGTGGCTTTAAGTCTGCATGTCCTACACATAGTGCATTTCACTAGTAAGGTGCACTAAATATATGGAATCCTCTGATATGAGAATTCTAGTACTCTGTATATAATGAAACCAATCAATGATATGATGACTTAGTACAAATGTATCAAGAAACCACATGTATCTTCATTGTAGCTACATCTTGACCACATGCAGCAGTGTAATTTTCTCAATACATACCTGCTTGGGAAATTGACATGACAGTGTTCTGTTAATTGGTCTGTTCCCTGAACAAATATCTCAGTTAATAACCCATATATTAATTTTGTTTACTACCTTTGCAACTTTAGTATAGGTATTATATTTTTGTTGTTAGATATTAGAGGTGACAGATAGTTCATAAGTTTATTGCTGTGTTTGATGAACTTTTCAAAGTAATTTCAGTGTTTGATATGGTGAACGTATTTGACTACATGTTTGTGTTTGTATTGTTCTTGAGTCGTGCGTCAGTGTGTCAGTGTCTGTGTCTGTGATCATTGTGTTGTGAGAAAACAATGGAAAACAACAATGGCAGGGAACCTTGCATCTGTCTTGATGGCCACACATTTCTGTTATTTGTTGTACTGTCTCCTGCTAACGAGTGCAAAGTCTGAGTGTCTTTATCGTGAAATCACATTGTATGGTGTCCCCTATATGTTGATTGCCCAGGTGGGTCATCACTAAAGTGTGAGCAATATGATGGTCATTTGTGTCAGATGTGGTACATTAAAACCCATTTGGACAGTCAACTTGTCAGAATATAATGTACTTTATATTACAGTTATATGAATATTACTTACATATAAACCTGATGTGGCATTAGCGTATAATTTGTTTTCCTGTGCAGTACACAATGGTTGCGTAATAATAAATTATTTATGCATTTAAATTCCAATATTGGAAATAACTACACTTGAACCGTAAAGGCTGGAGAGTGTAATATTCTTTTGTAACAGATATTGGTTAATCCGAATTTGTGAGGCATAAACGTAGTTATATAATAATTATTGTTTATAGTTTTTTTGCTACAGGATGCAGATGACAATTAGTTTTCTATCGGGTTTGTTTTCAGCATGTTTTCCTAATATTAATTGCATGTTTTTATGTCTGACTTGCCGGCCTGACTTGCTTCACATATGTGGTGTCATATCAGTATGACCTTCTGAATACATGAGTATGGCACATGAAATACTGTAATGGCTGTACATATTTCAACACTGCTTTCAACCATCCTATAAATCTGCAAATACAAAGCTTGCTAAACATGCAAGTGATTAGCAGAAGTTGACATTTCATTAATTTTATTAGACAATACTGCACACCATGTAGCATATATTCACAGTAGCAGCATCACCAACTGTCAATGCTCTTAGCAACAGAAACAGCAAAGTTGAATTTCATGTACATTTTATGATTGTTCAGGAGGACTTCAATAGACATGCGTTACAATGTGTTTGACCCTCCCAAAATCGACAGCATTCTGGGCAACCAGTACCTTGTTCCGACGGAGGAGTCGTATGGCCACAGACATCGCCGTAAGTTGATCACTTGCATATTGCAAAATTGTGTATTTTATCAGGAAAACGCAGTAGTAATCACATTTGTTGGAATGTATGTCGGGTTGGGGTATTTGTATGTGATTTGTTTTTATTTCAGCATGGAAAATAAAAATGTGTTGACTTTACAAATCTAGGCATGCAAATAATGACGGTTAAGTCTTATAACATTCATCAACTCTTTCTATTAATCTTCCTAGATGACTAATTTTATTTATGATACTTATGATATTTATGATGGACAATTTATATTGTTTCTTTTTCATTTCTTACTTTAGACTGCTGTTTATAATTATTTTAGTTTAAAAAAAATATAATCCAGAGTTATTGTTCATGTACATTAAGCAATCTCAAGCAGATCCTATGTAAAGTTGTGTTATTATTTATGAGTTATGATTATTTTTAATTATACAAAACTCTGCATATTTATCATTATCCTCTATATCTCCCTGTAGTCCTTTTTTATTTCATAATCAAGTCATGTATGACATTTTAATAGGCTTATGTACATACATTGTATTGCAAAACACACTGTTTGGAGCTGGTGCAGAAATGTTACACCTATATAAGATTTTATTGCTTTCATGCGAGGTACTTAAACAGAAGGTGCAGTTAAATGACAGAATTGGAAGATGGCTAGTGCATTGACACATCCTCAACTACACACAAACGTGTGTTGTGACAGTTCACAGTTTGTAGTCCTCACGAAATGACATATTTTAATTAACTGTCTTGAAATATCTTAAAAATTATTAACCTAACTTGACTGAATGTTCAATGTACGTATGTACATGTATTATGTATTAAACGAAAGTTTAATATTATATAGTAATCAATGTGCATAATGATAACCTTAAAATTCTTCAAAGGTCTGACAGGTATTTTTGTGGAATATCCAATGGAAATGTTTTTATTTATTTTAACAAATAGTAAGTTGTGCAGTGATATGTTTGGTTGGTTTAAAGAACACTACTGCTTTTGATTTAAAAAATTACATTATTTTTAAATCCAAAACAAATATTAAACACCATAATTATACCAAAGGCATTACTCTTTATTTACAAAACTGTGTTGTTGCACAATATTATATTATTTATTCGAGAATATTAAACATTTGAAATGTATGAATTTTAATTTCATGAGACATACCTCAAACCTGCCAAATTAAGTAGATGTATCGGCAATGGTAACCACTGCATGGTTACCATTGCCGATACATCTACTTAAACGTCTTGTCATATGCTTCAGATCTCAAGCTAGGACAGTTAATTATAATGTGACATTTCTCATGGAACTAGAAATAAATTACACTACTGATACCACAATTACAAATAGTAATTGTTCATACTACATTTTTTTAATTTAGAACAATCAACTACTGTCAGATAAGAGCTGATTTAAGATTTTCATGACAATTTGTGGTTTTAACATGATTTAACAAGATTGCCATCCAGAGTAAAACCAGATAGTAAGTATATTACTGGTAACCCTATTCCACGATTATCAGTTTTCCCTAAAAATCACCATGCTACTGTATTTATTCTCTCAATCAGGGACCTGGCAATCTAGCTAAATCACGTTAAATGTTGCATTACACGTGCAGTGTTCAACTTGCAAGTCAGTGCACTGATCTTGCCTCTTGTCTTGATGAGCTGCATGGCCAGGTGGTAGGCAACACCTGTTACTTACCAACTGTTTATGTACCTGTCTGCTTCTGCCCCATCCAAGTCCTACCGCACAATGCTCCTGCACCGGAACATGCATGCATGGACACAATCGTTCTTGCTTCTTGCACACCTGCAGGAACTATGTCAGTCACCTGGACGTGTTTGAATCAAACTTGCCTCTTTTCCCAACTATTAAGTTTCATTCAGTGTTTTCGCTGCCGTTATTGGTGGTCTTCTGGAACTGAATTGTGGTATTTTAATTGTTTCAAACAGTGTGGAGAACAGGCTCAACCTGACAAGATCAAGATGGTAAACCACCTTGTCTCTTGTCTTGATTCACTATCAGTATTGTTGATTGGGATGCTGATTCAGTCACTTGTCGGATAGCCTACTTTTCTGGCTACAGAGAAAAAATTAAAAACTCACAATTCATCTTCTGATGGCAACATAAACATAGACCTTTGCATCTTTGCAAACATTTCTGAAGAATATCTGTAAAATATATTTTGTGTGATTTTTGAGAAAACATTGCTATACATTTTTACTGTAGAATGTTATAATCTATTTGGAAGTAACTGTGTATATAAACCATATCAGTTTTTTTAGATTGCTTCAGAAATTGTAGAGTTGTCTATAGATTTCTAATGAATTCTATAGATTTTTGCTAAGGCAAACTTAATAGTAGTGAAAAGAACTACCAGAGTGTGTCTCAGTTTGTCATCAACTTTGCCATTATCCATTTTTCCTGTCAATTTGTAGGGACATGGCTCTTTCGGAGTAGATATGATGTAAAATAGTGTTCTACCCTCATATTTGTTCTCTGTTACATGTATGTTGTCCTGTGGAAAGTTATCACATATTTCGACAATCATAAACAAATGGAACAAGATTCATACTCGATATAAAACGTTTGCACTTTCTGTTCCCTTCTCTAACTTAGGAGGTGCTTGTAATAGGTATGGTAATCGACAAGGTAAGACATCGGAAACAATTGTACAGTGGTAGTTGTGGTGGTTTGCCTGTCTTATTGGGTAACATACATATCTGGTTTTATGTTGACTTGTCACTTATGATGTCATGTCCCCTGCCTGTCATGCTACTAGCATTAATGGCTTATGGCTCAAGTCTGGCTCCATTATGCATTGTCCATAATACATGCCACACATGCTAGCCCAAATTGGAATTGGAGAGCAGTAATAACACTTCTGTTAGCTCATAAAATATATACAAACAAATATAGATATGCACTGAAAATATTTAATACATTTTCTGATTTAATCATCATCTAAAATTGCAGCTATTTTTCATACATTAAAATGTTGCTTGTTTAATAGTTTTATTTCCACAATAATTCTGGTGGTCTCTGATAATGATTTTTGCATGTCCACTTTTCATGATATTTGCCTGGTGATTCCTGTTGCATCTCAGCTCAGGTTCCTGCAATGTAGGTGCAATGTAGATGTATAGTATTACTGATATAAATTTAATTAATTAAAATGTGTAAGGAAAAATGTGCCTGTGGTTTCTTTTGATGTTGATGATGTCCTGTTTGTCATTGCCTTCGCTGCAGTAGGGTCTACATGCTTGTTGTCACATTGTCCCTACTGCACTCGTACCACTCTTGCACTGTTTGCATAGTCTGGCAGCTGTTGTCTTGTCGAGTGGTGCAACTCTTTGTCATGTGACTTTTCACTGTTGCTGATGTTATACATTTCCAGCAAAATACTGATCATTGGTTCGCTTTTCACTCTAATGATTACTTGTGCATGTCTCCATTTGTGATGTTGCTTAAAATTCCCATTTGTGACATCACTGAGGTTCCTCAGATGTTTAGGCACTTGGTTACAAGAGAAATATGTTTTAGTTAAACATTGTATTTCCTAAGCTTCACAGTAAAACTAGAAATATAGCAATTGTTTTCCAAAACAATTTTGATGATTTTTGGAGCACCGCCTATGTGTGGTCATCTAGATGGTTCAGTATAATCTATCTATAAGTAAATAACACTTGAATAAAGTTACACTGAAATATTTCCCTGATTTAGAACAGTCTACTGCTAGTGTAGTAGGCCAGTTTCACTGAGTGGTTTTACTCCAGTTTGTTCACAATATTGTGTTGCATGAATTAGTGATGCAAACCCCTATATGATACCAATAAGTGAGGCTGATATGCATGAAGATTGTGTTGGGACAACCTGACTTTGAAGCAGTAGTCAGTCAGTTGTCTACTTTAGGTGAATCCATTGTGACCTTTTGTCAACCTGGGGATGGAAGATAGCTGTAGATGACAGTATCTAGGCAGGTCACTTGCCTAGAGGCAAACACAAATATTATGATGCAGTATTCAAAAAATCTTTTTTAAGGTTGCATTCTGGGTTAAACTACCTTATGTCTGTATTTTAAAGAAATTGCATATTGTGCTATTTGATACATTATTCAAGTTTCAAAATTACCAGTCCCCATCCCATATCTGGGCTGGAATAATAAACGAATGACACATGGATACAGTTCTTTGGTTTTTTAGACACCTAGGAATTGTATATTATTTGAAAACAATTTATACTGAGTTGAGAAAATAAAATGTATTACTCTATAAAGACTTTTTTATGTTTAAAATTTGGACATTCTCAGAATGCAACTTTAAACTTACAGTCTCACAGTTTAATTTGTATATCCTTGGTGTTTTGATTGTTTTACTGCTGACAATGTTTGTACAAGTGATGGAGTCACTCTGTCTCTCACAGCACCAAGCACGCCCGAGTTGCAGACCAACTCGTTATCAGAGCCAGTCGACCCAAAGGCCTACAGAAGACATTCCAGTTTCCAAGGTCTCGGCTGCGTAAGTATGTTGTTGAACACCATAAAATCCACACATAAAAATTCTGTACCGTGAGTTTTTAAATGATATAATTATAGTCTGTAATGACTTAATGTATTTGGACACTGTGTGTTTTCAAACACATACTTCTTTTGGGTGCTGTTGTTCTAGGACAGCTTAAAATTATGTATGGCATGTGTCTGAACATATGCCGTGATTGTGGTATACATATTTTACAAGTTACTTAGAATACAGGCATATTGATATAATATAATCTTTTGTGCTGTTATACATTGCATTTTAAGTGAATCGTAGTTTGTACATGGCTATTTAGTAATTATATGGATTCACTGGAAATTTGAACAGTTGAACTTGGCTTCAGTTCAGTAAAACAGTGACCTCACAATTAAGGAAACACTAGGATAGATTCAAATTAGTTCAGTGTACAGAAACGTATATGAAATTAGTCCCACTAATAAGAGGTTAAATTATGTTGAGGTCACTTTTGTCCAGTCCCAAGGGTGACCTTAACAGAGTGGTTCTACTATAATTAAATTAAAAGACAAACTCAGAATGCAGCTTCATGATTGAGTTTTAATGACATTGTTATTCCAGTGTTTAATTTTATCCGTAATATTTTATTCATATGTGTGCTATCAACGTAAGCCTGGTATGTTAATTATTTCTAAATCAGCTGTTCTACACTATCTGTTTATGGTATTCATTTCTTTTTAATAATTTATATTATAGTTTATTAAATTGATGTGGTTCTGTGTAAAGCGCCCAAGAGAATTTTATTTTAAATGGATTCGGGCACTGTATAATTACTTTTATTATTATTATAAGTAAAGCACTGAATACAGACGTGAGACGTTTAACGCTTCTTGCAGGAAGAACAGGCTGTACTGGATAAGATCGTGAAGGCCCGCAAGGCCAGCCTGGCACCAGGGATGCATTCCCTTCCCGCGGGAAACAACCCACACATCCTTGTGTCAGGGGCGTCCATCAGTGACTTTGATCATTCGTTCTTCTACACGGAGAACCCCCGGCGCTGCAGCACGCAGAGTGTCGGACCCGTCGTTGTTCCCGTGAGTTCTACAGCTCCTCTTGCCTGTCTCTCCTCTCATCCTATCATCTCATCTCACTCCTGAAAAGGAAAGTTCATCACTGATGTGTTTTAGTTCATCACTGATGTGTTTTGCGTTAGCGCTCTCCATCTCTGGCTGTTTCTGACAAGAGTCTGGATTGAAGCAAAGTCCATCCCGGTGCATTCTCGGATGTTGTCCACCCATTTCTTTGTCTGATTTCCTGGTGTTCTTTTTTCCTCCACTGTACCCTGGAGAACAGTCATTGCTAGGCTGTCCTGTTACATAGCCATACCACTGGGGTTTCTTTTTCTCCCTGTTGTCAACAGTTCCTCATAAGTGTTGTAATTTGTTATAAGTTTAACATGCTGTTCAGGTTTTGTTTACATTCTAGGATGTCTGTATTGTTTATAACTCCTACATCACAACAAGATAGTCAATCCTGGGAAAATTTTCACGTGCATTTGCTACAGGTGTTCTGTTCTTTCGCATCGGGCCCATATTGTAGGAGCCAAGTGGATTCAAATACATGTATACTGCATGTTTGCATCGTTCTTACACGTTGCAGGAACCAGGTCGAAGGGACAGCAAAGGTAGACTGTTGGATGCCATGCTTCCTCCTGAGAGGAGGTCCAGTTTTCAGGGCATCTGTGACGTCGCTGTGAGTATGTTATGCTGCCCTATAAGGTGAAAAGGTTACATATTACTTGACATGTTACATGACATTTATATTTATTTATCTGTGACCTTGTTATGTTTTAATGAAATCCCTTCTGATTACCCAAGGCACTCATACACATTATGCAACATGTTTTCAAATAATGCTAACTGAAAAAAATTATCTTATTGCTTAGCCTACTGTGAAACTACTTGTCATATGTATCTGCCTTCGTAATGCGTCATAATATGTCTTACAATATACTAACTGATGACAATTATTTCTGGCAGTATCCAATAAGAGAGTCACCTTTGCTTGACAGATGCAGTTCTTCGTTGGCAAATAGAAGTTCAGTGGATAAGAGATCATTGCCGGACTCAACAACTCGCCAGACGGAATACCTAGACATACATGTGGATACAGGAGGAGGTATCACACATTATCTGCTGGACACTGCAAGAAGGAAGTGGTTGACCACTTGGCCTGGACACCAGTCTGGTCAGACATTGTGGTTGATGCAGCAGGAGGTGTCAGTACCCAGCAGACATGATCACCCAGTGGTTCTGGGTGTTGAGGCACATAGTCAAACACTGGCCCAGACAGTGGTGCAGTAGCCTTGTTGTCCAGGGTGGAACTGATAAATCATTAAACAGCCATCTCATCCATTGTCAGTATATTAGCCCTGGCATCCAACTGTTGAGTATAGTATATTTTTGCTACAACTTCTACAATTCCTTGGTGTCAGCGGTGACAACCCCATAAGTCAGGGCTCAGTTTCATACAGCATTCGGGCTGACATGGCATAATCAGCATAAAGAGATGCTACCCAAAATACCAATAGTATATGTTATCTCCATGCAGACCACAACTTTGAACAATGGTATTTTCTAATGAAGACTACTGTTTTATCACTCAGTGGTGGCTGCTAACTGAAATAAATCATCAGTTGTAACCATGGTTTGCTAGAATGGGCTGTGTGAAATGTGAAACCATTGGTTAGACAATATGGCAAGTAACACAACATTTCATTCAGCAAGAAATATGCCAACATCCTACACGTCCTGGCATTTTTGCAGGTAACGTTTGACGACCATTAAATATTTCTACAAATTTGTCTTATTGATGTCGCTGGTTATTAGGATTATGGCCATTATTTATGTATCGATTATACAGTTGAACCTTGCTTTATGATCACCTTAACAATGCAGTCACCTCACAATTAAGGTCAATATAGGACAGCCCCAAATCTAGCGTATATAGAATAAAGTATAAGAAATTAGTCCCTCTATTACAGGCATCTCGCTAATCAGGTCACTTATATAGACCAGTATTTCACTGTATTGCAATACACATCGTCACAATGTATTCAAATATTTGGGCCAGTTCACCTTTGGGCTTTGAAACTGACTTTACAGGATTTTGTTCTTTTCAATTAGACAATAAAACACTGTTGCATGCTAAGAAACATTACATAATTAACATATGACCACCCCAATAAACCATTTTGATCATCTCCCAGACTCGCCAGATAGAATTTCCCCACAAGTCCATTGTTTAGCTGCCACAGCAAATAGTATGATTAAAGTTTAGTAAGTATTGCAATATTTAGGTCCTATCATATCATCCTATTGTATCATGACTAATGTATCTCGTCTGAGTGCTATACCGCTATAATCCTAAAGGTTATTGATGTTATTTTATGAGATGTGTCAGTCGATGTACTGGTTATTTTTGGGTCTATTGTTTTGTGATGTCCTTTTTGTACTGTGTCTATTCCTTGTTAAATGACGATGATGGCGATGATGATATGTACATATGGATATAATATTTATTGTTCTTAAATACTAGAATAAATATAATGTTGAAAGTAAACACTATTTGTTGAAAGTATATTGCCAGTCCACAACCCTATCTGAAATTGAAAGATAAATGTAATTCAGTGTTATACAAAAACACTTGAGTTATTAATGGAATCGATGGCTGTGTGCATACAGCCATTAGTGTTTGGATTGATGCCAGACACCAACCGTGTTTAAACCGACCATACAACAACATTTAAACACTATTACACAAACATTTAGTATACAAAATCAGCTGGTACAGTATTACCTCCTGCCCAATAATCTTGCTTCATATGTCAAACAAGGAGGCAAGGAAGACTGAGATTGTAATGGAAGGACTGTGTTAAGAGAAGAATGAAGAACACAAGCAAAAGATAGAAGGGATTGGAAAGTTGGTAGACGGAAGAGAAGAGGAAAATGCAACAGAAACAATGGCCAACCTTTCCCTTGATGACAAGGATGCTAAGAGGAGAACAACATGTCGGCAACTGTTAAGAGAAAGAGAAGAATAATCTGACCCATTACCCAAAGTAGGTGCCCTATATGCAATCAGGCCTATGCCTGCGATTGACTAATAGCAAAGACGACCACATCCTGAACTATACACCTTTCTGGTAGGTGCCAAGTCACCAAGTTTACACTGCATGCCTTCATGTCGCCACTGATGGTTCACCTATGAAAACAAAGAAGAGAAAAAAAACAACAACACCCCCTTCTGTATACAGACATACTTCCTCTTCTCTGTCCCCAAATGTGTCCTCTGCTGTTTCCTATTCTGCTTTCTCATCTGTTTCCATTTCCGTGTCCCATTCTGTTTCACCTTTTTTGCGCTCCTGTTTCGTCATTGACATCCTCTTCTGTGTTCTCACCTGTGTCTTCACTGACATCCTCTTCTGTGTTCTCTCCTGTTTCTTTACTGACATCCTGTTCTGTGTTCTCTCCTGTTTCTTTACTGACATCCTCTTCTGTGTTCTCTCCTGTTTCTTTACTGACATCCTCTTCTGTGTTCTCTCCTGTTTCTTTACTGACATCCTCTTCTGTGTTCTCTCCTGTTTCTTTACTGACATCCTCTTCTGTGTTCTCTCCTGTTTCTTTACTGACATCCTCTTCTGTGTTCTCTCCTGTTTCTTTACTGACATCCTCTTCTGTGTTCTCTCCTGTTTCTTTACTGACATCCTCTTCTGTGTTCTCACCTGGTTCTTCATTGACATCCTGTTCTGTTTCCTCTTCTGTGTTCTCCTGTTTCTTCACTGACACCCTGTTCTGTTTCCTCTTCTGTGTTCTCCTGTTTCTTCACTGACACCCTGTTCTGTTTCCTCTTCTGTGTTCTCTCCTGTTTCTTCATTGACATCCTCTTCTTTTTCCTCTTCTGTGTTCTCTCCTATTTCTTCATTGACATCCCTTCTGTGTTTTCTCCTGTTTCTTCATTGACATCCTCTTCTGTTTCCTCTTCTGTGTTCTCTCCTGTTTCTTCATTGACATCCTCTTATGTTTCCTCTTCTGTGTTGTCTCCTGTTTCTTCATTGACATCCCTTCTGTGTTCTCTCCTGTTTCTACATTGACATCCTCTTTTTTTCCTCTTCTGTGTTCTCTCCTGTTTCTTCATTGACATCCCTTCTGTGTTTTCTCCTGTTTCTTCATTGACATCCTCTTCTGTTTCCTCTTCTGTGTTGTCTCCTGTTTCTTCATTGACATCCTCTTCTGTTTCCTCTTCTGTGTTGTCTCGTGTTTCTTCATTGACATCCCTTCTGGGTTCTCTTCTGTTTCTTCGTTGACATCTTCTTTTTCCTCTTCTGTTTCTCTCCTGTTTCTTCATTGACATCCCTTCTGTGTTCTCTCCTGTTTCTTCATTGACATCCTCTTCTGTTTCCTCTTCTGTGTTCTCTCCTGTTTCTTCATTGACATCCCTTCTGTGTTTTCTCCTGTTTCTTCATTGACATCCTCTTCTGTTTCCTCTTCTGTGTTGTCTCCTGTTTCTTCATTGACATCCTCTTCTGTTTCCTCTTCTGTGTTGTCTCGTGTTTCTTCATTGACATCCCTTCTGGGTTCTCTTCTGTTTCTTCGTTGACATCTTTTTCCTCTTCTGTGTTCTCTCCTGTTTCTTCATTGACATCCCTTCTGTGTTCTCTCCTGTTTCTTCATTGACATCCTCTTCTGTTTCCTCTTCTGTGTTCTCTCCTGTTTCTTCATTGACATCCCTTCTGTGTTGTCTCCTGTTTCTTCATTGACATCCTCTTCTGTTTCCTCTTCTGCGTTGTCTCCTGTTTCTTCATTGACATCCTCTTCTGTTTCCTCTTCTGTGTTCTCTCCTGTTTCTTCAATGGCATCCACATCTGTTTCTTCTTGTGTGCCCTCTTCTGTGGTCTGATCTGTTTCCACTTCAATGCTCTCTTCCCCAGTCTCGTCTTGCTCCTCTTTTGGGGGTCTCTTCTGTTTCCAGTTCTGTGTCTCTTGTGTCCACTTCTTTTCTTCTTCCTTGTTCAGTCTGCAACAAGAAGCTTACTCGATTTGATAACAAAAATAACCACCAGATCTATGAGAGTGAAGTTCAAAACATAGTTTCATGGTGTGATTCAAACTGTGTCCAACTTAACACCAAGAAAACGAAGGAAATGATCATTGACTTCTGTAACATTCAATATGACCCGCCTACTTTAGTCACCAAGGGCAGTAGAGAGAGTAATTTCACACTCCTGCCTAGTACTTAGGGATCGAAATATCCAACCAATTTGACTGGACTTTGAACACTAAGCTGATCCAGAAATAAAGGCTGTCAAAGAAACTACTTCGTGAGAAACCTAGAAAATTCAATGTTTCTAGGACGATTAATTATCTATTCTATAAGCCCAGTCAGTTCTGTGTTATTGTTTAGTTTGCTCGTGTGGATGCCTGTCAGGGAAGGACAAGGTGCTGCTCAATCGCGTTGTCCTGTCAGCAAGCATACTAATTGACATGACGCTTCCAACGGTGGATGAACTTTATGAAAATGCGTGATCAAGAAGACAACAAACGTTTTAAAAGACATCTCTGCACGAGTTTTATTCTGTCGCTAAATCTGGCTGTAGATACTTGTCTTAAAAGCTACGCACTAACAGATATTGCCATACTTTTCTGCCAACTGCCATCAAGCTCCTCAACGCGAGAGGGGGAGCGGAAGTGAACGGGGAGGCGGGGGGGGGACGAGTATGAACTGTGCAGCATATGTGATTACTACCACTACCACTACCACTGCCACTACTACTACTACTACTACTACTACTACTACTGACATTGTTATGTAAAGAAACTATGTCGTTATGTTGCGTTAATGTGAGTTTCTACAACGTGAATTTCCCACTTTGGACCATTCATCATCATCATGCTGTCGGTCGCGATGCGATAAAATCTGCTTCCATCACTTGACTATTGCTCTCCATTTATCTCTCTGCTCTGAGAGTGATGTCCATGGGTCGGTCTTTATGTCTCTCAGCTTCAGGTTTCTCTTGATGGTATCCTTGAACTGGAGTCGAGGGCGAGGTCTTTTTGTGACCAGAAGACAGTTGAGAGTAGAGAATCTGCTTTGGTAGCCTGTCTGGTGACAACCTCATGAGGTGTCCAGTCCACCGGAGATTCTTTCTGATCAGAAGATCTTCCATAGATGGCAGCCCTGTCCGTTCGAGTATGTCCATGTTTGACACTTTGTCCATCCCGGTTATCCTCATGATCGAACGCAGCTGTCGCATCATGAAGGCATGCAGCTTTTTCACCTGTCGTCTGTACACTGTCCAGGCCTCGGCTCCGTATAGGAGGGTGGACAGCACGATTGCACGGTATATCTTGCCTTTAACCCGCATGGACACATGTTGGTTGTTTCAGAGTCTCTGGCGTAGTCGGCCGAAAGATGCACTAGCCTTGGCCATCCTCCTTTGTATTGCATCGTCAATGCATCCAATAATTGATATAGTGCTTCCGAGGTAGGTGAATTCCAGAACAGAGTTCAGCTTGTTTCCATCAACCATGATATCCTCCTCTCGGGTTCTTGTAGAGTTGGGTTGGTACAGCACCTTGGGACCATTAAAGGTTATCGTATTATATTGGACCATACTGCGATGTCTGTAAGATGGTGCGGATAAGAAGTTCAATGGTCACCCGATCTTCTTCCGTCGATGCCTTCTCCGTTACTAGCTTTTAGCGCAGATAGCATTACGATTACCAATTCGGCAGGTCCTACATTCCAGTAAAAGCCAAAATAAACCAAACGATATTCAAAAAGGCGTTAATCTAAAAGTATTGCAAACCAGGCATTGGGTAATATCGACACCCACGAGTGGAAAGAAGTGGCTAAGGATCGGAGCCACTGGGGGTAGGAGCTGAACAAGGGTTTTGCGAGGAAAAGGAGATGCTGGGACAACTTGTAAATCAGAGTAGGCTGGAGGAAAGGCACCCAAGTCTACTGGTACAGACTTCAGTTCAAGAGTAGCCAGTGTAAGAGAGACTCACTCTAGACTTGGTCTCTACAGACACAACAGACGCTGTTTCACAATCGGACAAAACCCCACAGGGCCGAAGAGTACAGCCACGGGCTCCAGACACTGGCGGATACCTATACATGCGCACGGGTATACATATACACACGCGCGCGCACGCACGCACGCACGCACGCACGCACGCACCACACACACACACACACACACACACACACACTTCTCTGTCTATTGGTATGTTGGTGGATTCCCATCTCCATCAGTTTTGCATGTATCGAGCTGAAATGCATAGATATTAAACTTACTAAAATCACCGGGGGTTGGATAACTTGGGCTGGTTCAATACCACAAAAGGCAGAAGGTCCTACATTGCGAACGTCACATACCATCGTTCCGTGACGTAGAAATTCGTTAGATATTGGTTTAGCTAAGGTCCTATAAAAATGGCATATTTTGGATATGTCATAACGAGAAGCTTACACTAGAAGAAAAGACGAATTTCTGAAGAATGTCGCACTACAGTAGTTTGTAGCTGTGTCACAACAGGACTCGAAATTCAAATTAAGTAGAACCATCAGATCACTTGTCCGGACAACAACTTATTAGTATCACGAACAGCTAAATTTCAAAACCTGTGACTTTTCTAGTTGTCCTGGAAACAAATAGCTAGGTTACCATACAGACAACTAGTAGCACTATCATTTGTTCGGTGGCAAATTCAGTCGTCGCTGGCTTAAAGGACAATCGTAATTTCGAGTCTTGCGCAAGTCAGAACGATAAGAAAAAGGTTTGGTGGGAAGGACATGTAATCTAATTTACTTCGTAAACCCAACTTGCCCCAGGGACTACATATGAGCCTTATTGGAATCGCAGAAAATGCTGTCACATTAGACAAATGACAGCCTTATAACAGATAACTAGTGAAATGAGTGGGTAATAATTGTTTGTTAGGGGGACAACTGTTAGCCAAAGGTACTCATCCACTGCCGCCTAATGTCTTCTCGGTGAACTGCGTTCGCCTTTAGTTAGTGCATCGGCAAAAAGACATAACAATTGCACTTGCGCGGTATCATCATTAATTCCTCGTTGTACAGCCGTGACGTCCCGTGGTTTGGCGAAGGCAAGAATATGCTGTTTCTAGATCTGGTTATATCGTGCTATCCTGTGTCATGTGACGCCCGTCAAGTGTTCGGCTAGATCATCTCTCCATCGGCTCTCTCGTCTTTCTCTAGATCCTGTCCCTTCGGAAGTCAGTGGCGGATTAAGATATTCATGGGCCCTATAGTCATCCGGGAATTTCGTAGGCCCTGGGTAAACCCATACTAGAGGTCTAACTTATTCAAGTTAATATTTCACTACGTATAAACATAATATGTTGAATATAACCATGATGTACATAAGAATACCCACTCCAAACGCACCACGAGAAATAATGAGCATTCCTCAACGGTAAGTTAAGCAGTAGGATATAACACCTTTATATGGCCTAATGACTGTCGCTTGAAGGACACACGAAAACGAGTCTTGAAGACGCTAGACGTGGATGTTGACAACTGGGAGGAGCTAGCTAGAGACCGACTCACGCGGAGGCAGGAATTATAAAAGAAGAGAGGATACTCTGCTCAAGCCACCAGAAGAAAAAACGTAAAATACAACAAAGACTGCCACTGAAGAATCATTTAGTTATGCTAAAGAATGAGCTTCTACGGCCACAACAGACGTTGTCCAGGCGACGACTGATCTACAGCAACAAACAGATCCATCATCGGGTGAGACAGCTGGATGCCAACTGACGACTTAAACCACATACCGCAGCCTGCTAAGTTCATTGGTTTAGTGAAGTACCAGTGACACTTACATTGACCAAATGATGGGACGTTTTATCGAATTTGGACTGGTTGTCTCGTTATAATGATAGGATTGCGTAAATTTATTACATCAGTGTTTTAGTTCTACCATTCAGCGTCACCACAGTCGTACTAATATAACGGAAATATTGCGCCTTAGCGGACTTTTGAAGTCCAAAAATCTAAACGACTTGCGAGGACCTGCGCCGTTGTCATGAACTATGTATGTTTAGCAAGATTTAACCATATTGCCACCTAGAGAATCAACTCTAGATGGCAGATGGACAAGGAAGCCCTTTGGCTTATCGAGAGTCCAACCTATCTATTTAAATGTACCCCGCCCTTCGAATATGTCGATTTTATTTTAAAACATATTAACACTACTAGCACCTACACAATCAGCCGATAATCTTTTCCATTTATTTACTGTTCTTTGTGAAAATGAGGATTTTCTAATATCTACACTGCTTCTTTGCTAATGTAATTCCATGTCCTCTAGTCCTTTTCTCTTCCTTAACCGAGAAAAAAAATTTCTGTCAATATGTTCATACTCATTCAATATTTTAAACACTTCTATCTAATTTCCTCTCAGTCTCCTGGTTTCTAGTGTTGTTAATCCACATTCTTTTACGCGCATTTCATAACTAATAGTCCCGGGTTTTTGTATCATTTTGGTTGCTCTCCTTTGTACTCTTTCTAGTAGATCAATATCCTTCTTGCGACATGGCCTCCATGCCTGTATGCAGTATTCTAAATGAGGCCTAACTATTGTTTTGTACACCGGTATTATTAGTTCTTTTTCCTTGTACACTATATTTCGCCAAATGAATCCAAGAATTTGGTTGCCCTTCGCTGCTGCAATTCCACACTGCTCTGATACCTTCATATCAGCACTAATAGTTAAACCTAAGTAATTTTCCTTTACGGTAGTATTTAGTACAGTATCACCCATTGTATATTGTGCATCTTCATTCCCATGTCCTATTTGGAGGCACTTACACTTTCCAAAATTAAACAGCATTTGCCACTTCTCAGACCATTCTGTCAACTTATTCAGATCATCTTGTAATTGCTGTCTATCTGCATCGCTTTTAATTTTCTAAACACTTTTGTATCGTCCGCAAACTTCAACACCTTGCTTGTTATATCATCATCCAAATCATTGATATAAATTAAGAATAAAATAGGTCCCAATACTGATCCCTGCGGTACTCCATTCAAAACCGATCTCCCGTCGCGTTGTCAGCTTCCTCTTTCTCCCGTCGCGTTGTCAGCTACCTCTTTCTCCCGTCGCGTTGTCAGTTTCCTCTTTCTCCCGTCGCGTTGTCAGCTTCCTCTCTCTCCCGTCGCGTTGTCAGCTTCCTCTTTCTCCCGTCGCGTTGTCAGCTTCCTCTTTCTCCCGTCGCGTTGTCAGCTTCCTCTTTCTCCCGTCGCGTTGTCAGCTTCCTCTCTCTCCCGTCGCGTTGTCAGCTTCCTCTCTCTCCCGCCGCGTTGTCAGCTTCCTCTTTCTCCCGTCGCGTTGTCAGCTTCCTCTTTCTCCCGTCGCGTTGTCAGCTTCCTCTTTCTCCCGTCGCGTTGTCAGCTTCTTCTCTCTCCCGCCGTGTTGTCAGCTTCTTCTCTCTCCCGCAGCGTTGCCGG
>JAODUO010000724.1:370000-387500 GCA_025642075.2 Ridgeia piscesae | reverse complement strand
AGTTCTTCTGGTTTTCAGTACAAGACCAACTTTACGTGTTTATGGATGATTCGTGTTGGGTCGGGTGCAGTGTATCGTATGATATTCAGCAAACGATACACATTTGACGCTTTGACAGTTGTTCTCGAATGAGCTGCACATGTTGCACTTTGGGAATCATCAAACATTGGGATATAAAATCAGACGCCAAAAAAGAGCGACGACTGCTACAGAGCTTTAAGGTAGACTATGTGTGTAATGTTGTTGTTGTATTTAAAACGGCAATATGCAACTGTTGGTAGAACATTACATATACATATATTGCCACGTGGTACAGTGTCGACATTCTATATTGCTAACCAGTATAGTAAAACCAGCACGCATACGGAATACTAAAATTATTATCATTATGCATAAATGTTAGCGTCACTCTACAATGAATATAATTACGCAGATAACCCATTTCTCGTTAATCAAAACATAACTTTGGAACATATTTGATATGTAATGAATATATGCACTTGTGATTTGCATCGATATAAATCGTAGCTGAGCATTGTATTTATTTATTAAATAAAATAACAAATAACTAATAGGTTTTAATGCATCTATTTATTATCTTAAATTATGAATTATCGTATATCAATGCGGGTATATGTATCTGCGTTTAAACATAATGCCTTGTTTAATTTTATGAAGGAGAAAACGTCGGCGATGTGTGCGCCATATTGTTGCCCAACTTCCGCTATTCATACCATGAATCTGCATTAGTCAAAATTAATAATTATAGTTATGCGTGTTAACATGTTTGATGTATCATATGATGTAGCATAACATATAAGCAGAGTTTTAATGTAATAAGCAGAGTTTTAATGTAATGCTACAACATAAATCACGTCAGATATTATCAGCTTACGTGTCTTACAAGTTGACACCACAATTTCGCCAGCTAAGGCTGGACATTGCTTATAAGCAAACAAAATGGCTACCTTTATTGACTGAGTGTTTCAACCGCACGTGGCGGAAGGGGGTACCAGTGACGCTCGCACGAGTGAGCGTCACAACCGGTCTGGCGCACCGGGGCTTGGGCCAGGTATTTCCCTCCCATAGGAACACTTCCGGCGGAAGTCGGTCAGTTGTGAGGGAGTTTGGATTGTGACTAACCTTGCCACAGGAAAGTTCCGAGGAGCAACCAATGAGGTATCTCTGGCCCTAGTAGTGCATTAGATTGTACTATAGGCTATGTACCCAGTGTCTCCCACTTCCTCATTCCCTCTCACTTTTTCTTTTTCAAAGTTTTTCTTTCAAACAGTCTGTTATTGTTACTGTATATTATGAATATTAATTAAATTCAAAGCTTGTATTGTGTTCTATTCAAGTGTTTTAACAGCGTTTTATGTTTAACTTTAACAAGTATTTTCTGTTGTTTTAATCGTGCACAACTCAGCTTCACGGTAAGCTTTAGTTAATTTGTTGCACGTACAGAAAACTATAATTATTATTAATAAAAGTTACAAAAATGCTGCAACTAATTTTAATTGTGAAAGAGTTAATAGCATACATTATATGATAACTATTTTATTCATCGTAAATACAATCATTTTACTATTTAAATATACTACGACGTCTTTAATCGTCAACAAGTTAATAAAACTAACTACAATATATTGATAATAATATATTCAATCTATGAATAAATAACTGCGATCATTCAATGTTAAGATACTTGTTCAAATTTGTTTGCTTTTATTTATACATGTATATGTTATCTAGTATAACCTTTGGTTATAATCTTTTCAATGAGATATTTATTAATGTTAAATTTATAGATTTTTTAAATAATTAAGAAACACAGTAAATACAAATACAACTACCCAATCAGTATAACCGCGTACATTACCACCCCTTCATACGTGTACACAACACGTGACAAAGTACCTGCATCAGTAAAACAACAATCAAAACACTATAACACATAACGAAAATATCGAACATATCTTCAACTTACATATTTTCCTTTTCATTATATCAGAAGAATTTTGTTCACTTGCATAGTATAGGGTAATGTCGATTCAGTGCTGTGTGTGGCAGGTTCATACCCTGTTGGTGTTCCTTATGCAAACACTACATGTTGTGTGCACACACATTGATTCCATTTCATAAGTTTAGCTGGTTTTGTGATATTTTAGAATTGCATTGAACTACTTGTGTGTGTATATGTATATATATATATATATATATATATATATATATATATATATATATATATATATATATATATATATATATACATATATACATATATACATATATACATATATACGTGTGCGTGTGCGTGTGCGTGTGCGTGTGCGTGTGCGTGTGCGTGTGCGTGTGCGTGTGCGTGTGCGTGTGCGTGTGCGTGTGCGTGTGCGTGTGCGTGTGCGTGTGCGCGTGCGCGTGCGCGTGCGTGCGCGTGCGCGTGTGTGTCCTAAACCTCCATCCTGAGGTCCAATATTTCTAATAGGTTGTAGGTGGTTTTCCAACAACGAATTTCATGTGTTTTATATGGCACCGTGACGACATTTATGTCACCTACAACAATGCCACTGGATGTATGGGCAGTTTCATAATTTTTTCATATATCATTGGCAAGTACATGATTTCATCTCGACATTTTTTATCTTCAGTGCAAGTGCAAAATTAAGTAACTAGGTTAGAACACACATGTTATCCAGGGCAGTGTGGGTGGGACCTGCGGATTGCCACTTTCAAAATTATGTTAGTACAGGCCACTGTCTTTTCCCCCTGCATCGCCGGGTAACACAGCTACGATTAAAATAAACGTGCCTCGGTGTACATCCATCAACGCATCTAAACTACGATTAATGCATGTCTAGACCAGGAAGTACACAAGTGCATTAACTGGCGACGATACACACTGGCCAACTTCTCCACAAGTGTGGCCCGATTAACTCACCTGCTACGCCGTTAACTACAGCGTGTGTGATGCTCAATATCGTCAGTAAGACGTTGGGGGTTTGACCGCCCGTATTGACCAAGTGAACGGTCATTTTGGCCACCACAATGACCGCCGATTCATTTGGCCTACTGCAGCCTCCGAGCTGTGTGCGACTCCGCCGGACCAGGTTCAAGTTGACATCGCGGATGAACACATAGCCACCGAACCGTGTCTGGGTCATGAACTGGTGTTATTCACTCTACTCATAGCGATGACTCACTTCAGGAATGTGAGACACACCCGAGCATGCAGAGTTACGCTTTCATTACGTTCGTTCAACCGTGATTCTCTATAAAAGACCTACGGGGGTTGGTTTATAAGAACGTTACGTTTGCTAAGTTACATCGGATTCCACCGACTTGTTCAGTGGGGCGCGGTAGGGCAGTGGTCAGAACACTGGGGTCAAAATTAAAGGAATCCCTGTTCGATTAATCTCGATGCCGTTCCGATGCTTGCATTTTATATACGCATCGTTACTTCAGTTCGTTTAGCTGTATAACTGTATATGAATGAATACCTGCTTAAAGGCAGTGGGTGACGCACGCATGCATGTACACGCGCGCACACTGGCAGGTTCCGTGCCCACGATTCTATCACACGATTCTATCACACGATGTTGATGTATGTTAATTAAAGGTTATTCCACCAGCCATTCTACTGTTGGGAAGACGTGGACTTTTGATTCATACCATGAGTATAAACACAAATAGCGCGTAACATAAGAATAGTAAGCTTTATTAGTGTTTCAATCACGCTGTGCACTCCGGGTGTATATACATACAAGCATTACAACATATAAAAGATAATCTTCACTGAAGCAATATGTTTTAGGCAAACGTGTAATCAGTGAAAATGTTGTTACATAATAAAATTATAATACAAAAGTGATTACATAAACAGAATGATTATTGATAAAGACAATATATCATATTAGACACTTTTAGGCGTGTACTAATGTAGATTATTCACGCAATGTTCCAAAATACGACATTATACGACACTAATGCAGTAATTAGAATACAACTGCGGTATGTTATGCACATTTCTTTGTGTTAACTGAAGCATCATACTTTTTATGAAAACGGTAAATAGATAAACAATAGGTCACTGTTAGAATATCGTAACCGACAATGAACTACAATATCAAAAATGCACGAAAAACCACCAGCATATTCTTTATCATTAAGTATACCGAAATACGGTAATTCCCATTAATAATACTGATTATCATACCATGTTTTAATGCCCCAACAGGGGACATTATGGCCTTTTTGTGCTATTTACACAATTAAATGCTGAAACGTGTAACATCTATGTATACGTACATATCTGAGTTCATTTACTTAATGTATCGCATGAGCTGGAATTGCAATGCTACAATGGTGCAGTAAAACGTGTTGTACATTTACTATGTCGTGCCGTTAAAACAATAATCATAACCAATACACCAGCAGTAGCCGACTGACTTGTATATTTGCAGTGACAACAAATAAGGAAAACATATTCAGAACAAACATACATTTCCCTGGGTGAACACATAACGATGCATCTTGCAGACTTACCCTGATTGCCAAACAACACTAGGTTACATATTAGTATATATTACGTATTTGTACAGCTAACTGTATTTGTCTTTATACGGGAAAAAGGCATCGGTGCACCTTGGGTAAAGCAATACAATAAGTCGTGATCTGAGATTATCTTGCTGCATTTAGAGTTGATATGGCCAATACTAACGGAATGTTTGCTAGCCACGAATACCCAGACTCCGTGAGGTGGCAGCACTCACATCCGCCTGCTCTGCCAATTTTGTCTCCAGGGCGGTCTTACCATACAATAAGGCAGAGCCGCTGATAGACTCTCTGGCCAACTATGAAATAAAACTAAAATAACAATATACTTTTATAAGACAATACTAACTATTAAAAGTATTCAACATTAAACGTATATTAACACAACATTACCCTCGATTACCCAGGCTCCATGAGGTGGGAATACTTTTTAGCCCTTCACAACAATAACATTCAAAACCCAGAGAAGATTGTCTTCTCGGCGAAGCTACGCAGCCGAACGAGAGTCGGCTAAGCGAGAGTAATCGTTTGTTTGCGGTAATCATTATCCGTCAGGTGGAGCCAGTTATAGGTACCAGTACCTCAGCGCCCCTAGCGGAAGTTGGCGTACTCGTCGAACTGCGACATGTACTCGAGCGCTATCTCGTAAAGAAATTTGTATTGCTCCTGAAACACAAACACGACATGTACTCGAGCGCTATTTCGTACTGCTCATGCATTTGAATAACTATTATTGCCATACATAGCAAGTTCATACGGGTAAAACAAAATTGACTGGTGTCATGCAGAATCAGATAAGAAGCAATTCTCGTCAGTTAACCTCAGCTATGTCTTACTACTACTGACCGTGTCTGTGACGAGCTGCGGTCGAGTGGTGCGGACGTGTTGGACGGCGTGGAAGACGTCCACCTCCTGCTCCACCTTCAACTGCTCGAGCACGTAGCTGGCGGCACACAGCAGTCCACAGCGACTGGCGCCGTCCCTGGACACAGCCAATAACAGCACACATAAACATCAACACAGAACACAGCAGTCCACAGCGACTGGCGCCGTCCCTGGTCACAGCCAATAACAGCACACATAAACATCAACACAGAACACAGCCGTCCACAGCGACTGGCGCCGTCCCTGGTCACAGCCAATAACAGCACACATAAACATCAACACTGAACACAGCAGTCCACAGCGACTGGCACCGTCCCTGGACACAGCCAATAACAGCACACATAAACATCAACACTGAACACAGCAGTCCACAGCGACTGGCACCGTCCCTGGACACAGCCAATAACAGCACACATAAACATCAACACTGAACACAGCAGTCCACAGCGACTGGCACCGTCCCTGGACACAGCCAATAACAGCACACATAAACATCAACACTGAACACAGCAGTCCACAGCGACTGGCACCGTCCCTGGACACAGCCAATAACAGCACACATAAACATCAACACTGAACACAGCAGTCCACAGCGACTGGCACCGTCCCTGGACACAGCCAATAACAGCACACATAAACATCAACACTGAACACAGCAGTCCACAGCGACTGGCACCGTCCCTGGACACAGCCAATAACAGCACACATAAACATCAACACTGAACACAGCAGTCCACAGCGACTGGCACCGTCCCTGGCCACAGCCAATAACAGCACACATAAACATCAACACTGAACACAGCAGTCCACAGCGACTGGCACCGCCCCGTCACCACACACACCACACCACACCACACCACACCACACCACACCACACCACACCACACCACACCACACCACACCACACCACACCCCACACCACACCACACACACCACACCACACCACACACACACACACACACACACACACACACACACACACACACAACCATACACACAAATATATATATATATATTTTATATATATATATATATATATATATATATATATATATATATATATATATATATATATATATCATTATTCACAGTGGTAATACAGGAACAAACAACTCACGAGCAGTGAACAGTCACTGGTCCGTTTCCACTCATTTGCTGCCATTTCTCAACCGACCCCAATAGCTCCAGGACGAAGGTCTTGTTGCTAGGCAACGACGCCCCCTGGCTCCAGACTCCCGTCAGTTGAAACTGTTTCACGATTTTCGAGTTTTGTTTGTTCTGAAGGGTAAACATTGTATCCATCGTATAAAGTGCTCGATTGGAGTTCACATGACAACTTATATTTGCATCAATCATGTGAATTATTATAATGTTGCAGTTTTGCTGACACAAGTAACATATTTGTCAAAAGACTAGTATGTCTGCTATTGAATACATGCCTAAGCAACAGTTAGAGCGGACCAGTTGCTATTATGTGTTCACTATAATTATTCCAGCAAACCACGTCTTTCTGGAGACACCGTGTTTTATTTTCCCCATCCAAATATTCCAACCAACTATTCCAGCCGAAATCATTAACAGTCTTGACAATACGGATAAGACATGCACACTTGGTCCTCTACCCACTAAGCAACTAAATAACAACACGGAAGATGTAGATGTGGCGCCTATCATCACACGTATCACGTTTCACCCGAGAATGCAAGTCATGCCTGTGCCGCTATGTAACAAATGTTTTAAACGCCATTTTGGACAATAGAGAAATTACAGCACATGTCCTTATTGACTTTAAGTGTTGACTCAATCAACCATGAGTTGATTGATTCAGCGGTGCCGGTTATTTATGGTATTGTTGGTAAGACGCCTGTCTGACTGCAATCCTATCTGTAGGGCCGTACCCAGTGAATTGTCACTTGTGATGCGATGTTATATTCGATATCCTAGGTACATTTAAGAAAGGAAATGTTGTTCTCCTGTTTTTGTCCCTGTCGCCAGAGGTGAGGTTGGCTATGGTTAGTGTCATATTTTCTTCGTCTTCACTTTCCTCTCCTCACTTTTTTCTCAGTATGTTCTCTATCAACAATCTCGCTTGAGATAGTTCTCCATTCTTCTCCGACTCTTTTCACATGTTTCTTAACATCGTCTCCCATTCCAGTTCAATCCACTTTGGTGGTATGCTTATGACGAATGCTGTCATGACTCTTGTACACCCGTTATAACAACTCAATAACTTCACGTAACGTCTGGCAAGGTATCACGTGTATAAGAAAGTACTTACACGTCCTGTTCTGGTGACGTTGAACTCTCGCACTGTGACGAATGACGTTGCACTGACGACAGTTTGCACGAGTTCAACTTGGAATGGACCGAACTGCTGCGCCGTTCCTTCTTCCAGCGGCCAGTAGGTGGCGCATTGCTGTACAAACAACACATTACATCACTATTTAGCCCATGTCACATAGAGTGTTTGCATTGCAATAAAATATATACTTTATTAACGCAACTCAGAAGTATACCAGTTAAAATATGTTATGGTGCTGCTATGGAAACAGATACATGACTTGATTGATGTTATCACTGCTAACTTGCTGTCTTTTTACAAACACATATATGTGTTCTGAACCTTACTCAAAATCATCAGTTGGTCAACAGACGGCAATACTAGTAGCGTTTTACATACGTCATTCGTGACGTCACAGTTGTCGAGCATGACGACGGTCCGGGAGTCGTAGTCAGCCAACATTCTCCATAAGTCGACGACTGTAGAAGTCATCGGGGACTGGGTGACGATGCTAGCATTGAGCTGCTTGTAACCCTATGGGGTAAGTTTAATCATGGCAAATATTGTAATTAAATATTGAGTATTTGGCTACATGAAGTATGCGTCGTCAATTATTTGATTACACATATTGGAGAAATTGTTCTGGCCTATACGGAATGGAATAGACTAACCGAAACAGTTGTATCTGCATCCACAATGAATACTTTTAAATCTAGGCTGGGTAGACGATTTTAATTTCCCAACATACTTCAGCATATCCTTTCATTTAGACGCAGACGGTGTACATTATTTAACATAAACTTATAGTTACGTATAAAGGACACGACATGAAGCTGAATTGTGGACGGGGATACAAGTCGATTAACAGAAACGGGGACGTGATGACTTACTAATGTCTGAAAGTGTTTACATGTAGGTGGTTGCAAGCATGTCAGGTTAAGCATGTTGTTTGCACACGTATTTCAGCAAATAATGTGGGTCTGTTGCGATGATACTTACATGAACATAGACTGCGTTGATGTAGTTGGTGCGTTCCTTCGCAGGGGTCACGAGGAAAAGTCGGTGTTGATCATCTAAATAGGGGTACAAAAATACAATTCACTATAAAAAATAGTAATATATTAAGTATATATAATATATATATATATATATATATATATATATATAAAATATATATATTATAATAAGAAACCGATTTAATGTGGACCCCTGAATCGCATGTCAATGCAGCCAATGTATCAGTGACATTATTTCATTATACTATATTATCATAACGTTTGTCAATTGGCACGAGTGATCTGCTTTATACAGAGTAAATGTTACTTGATATGTTTCAAATGCGATACAGCATGTAAATATATATATATATATATATATATATATAAAATATATATATTTTTTATATATAAAAATAATAAAAATACATATACATAATAATATACAAAATAATATACATACATACATACATACATACATACATACATACATACATACATACATACATACATACATACATACATACATACATACATACATACATAAACATACATACATACATCATACATACATACATACATACATACATACATACATACATACATACATACATACATACATACATACATACATACATACATACATACATACATACATACATACATACATATACATACATACATACATACATACATATAAAAATACATATTAATTACAATCACTTTTAGTTTTGTTTACATTCCTTTTCCCCTTTTACAAATGGAATACACACAAAAATAATAATAATAATAATAATTAATTATTATTATCTTCATATTATTATTATTTTATTGTTATTATTATTTCCTTTTATTACCGCATTTTTATTATTAAATGGATATTATTATATAAATTTTTAATTTTTAATTTTTAATTAATTATTATTATTATTATTATTATAATTATAATATAAGATACAGTGTTTGTCTGGAAATTGAGGGAAGCTACTGGAGTGAAGAAACACCCGAATATAAACTCGTCTGGAGTAGATTTTGATGGGCAAAATGCACGAGATCATCCGAGAGGAATGATTGGTCATGAGAGAATGGAAAACAAACGAAGGCGTTATAAGGAAATTATGAAGCCCGCAATCAAGACGGAAATACAAGACATGAAATAAGGGAGACAAATGCAGTAAATCTGGACAGTAAGACAAGTATCATCAAAATAATGGAAGAGACGAAGGGAAGACATGTAGAAGTTATATAAGTAAACCATGAACTTCAATTGATAACTGACCGGGGATAATGTCAACGTTGCGGTTCTTCCCGACATTGCTGGGTTCCAGAGCCGCGCACCTGACCTTCTTGGTCAATGGCTTCAGTGCACTCAGTCGCTGCGGATGAACCAGTAGTGCGGTGACACAGATACATCTCAATAGTGATAATTTGGTTTTGACGAAATGGCATGTCTAATATAAAGAATTCTTTGCAATTATGTATGACTACATTTCCTTAACTTTACGAAGCACACGCATGCTAATTGTTCTTGCTTCATAATGTGAATTAGCTATCGCCGGACGAGTTTTCGTCTTGATTCCAAGGATAGAACATTTCGTTTTACCCAAGATTGGTGGATCGTGCTCACTTGTAATAGTGTTAGATTTAATTGTTATTAAGGAATGGCATTTAGTGTGTTGTCTTTACAGACATAATATCAAATGATTCACAATAGTTCAATAAGATGGGGCTAGGCGTATAGAAAACATAGCCTTAGAATGTTCAGCAAACCTCAAACTGTTGTTCGATTTGACGGTTTTTGCACAGTTCGTCAAAGGTCTGCCTGAGAGTGGAACACGGCACGACTGTGGCTTGACTCGACTCGATCATCGCCTGGTAGACGAACACGTACTGGTCCTGGCGAACATAGGATATTGGTGTCAAACACAGAAGTATGTACCTCAATGGAAACAGATTACAGGCACATTCTTGAGTAAATTCAAGTCGTTGATTGACTGTTAAGCATATTGTGTAGATAGTTGCAAGTAAAAAAGCAAAGACAACTAAGTAGATGTGCTTGATAGTAAACGCATCCACAAAGGTGTAGGCGCTCCTAGGCGTTTATGTGACAAACGAAGTGGTCAGATGCGATTGTCAAAACTCCAGCATTGTTATCTGTTTGAAAAGGGCGTATACCTGGCTCCGCCATGTAAATCTATAAAGGGAAACTGGCTCCGCTAAGTCTGGCTATAAACATGTACCGGTGAGGTGCGATGCGACTGTCTCATATGTGTCTATAACGGAGGGAGTAGCAAAGGATAAGTCTAACTCAATTATAATTTACATTGCTTCTCATCTATATATTATGATATAAAACTCTGACCTATGTTTGCTAGTTCAGCAATCCCTGATTCACCTGTTTCACTTACCTGTCCCGTTTTCAGTTCCTGAATGATTCGTTATTATTCCAATTAACACTCAATATGTCACTTCCTGTTCAACATACGATTACCCCAATTCCATACTGATAACTCTCCCCACCATCCTATATGCATTTCTCCACTTTCCTAATTGCCCCCACGCCATATGATTCCTTAAGTTGAACATGATTGTGCGATGGTATGGACGTATCTCACCAGTGTCTGGACCATGTTCATTCTTTGAGTCCGGAGCTGTTTGATGCATTCCAACACGTCGATCTTACCCTCGGCCGTGGCTTGTTGAATGAGGATGTCGATGGCCATGAAAGTCCCCGTCCGTCCAACACCAGCACTGAGGATATAATTATTACATAGTATTAAGTTATCTCGGATGGAAGAAAAACGACAGAATCGCGTAAGATGGAATGACATTGTGAAGGGAGATCTTGATACGTCATGGATGAAGAGCACGTATCGTTGGGGGATAGGACCGGGTGAAGCGGCCGCCACCCCTGAATGAATGATGTGATCATGGGACAGAAGTCGGATAAAGAAGCACTGAAACATATACGTATGTTGCTACAGTTTTATAGTATCCAAAATATTTGTACATCATTATTAGGATGTTCATAGAAGAATATTTCAGTACAATATTTTGCACCTGGCAGAACACCTTAACTTTGTTTGAAAACATAGTCTCTACCTTCTATGAAGCAGGCTAAGAAAACGTTAATATAACTAGGCATCATCATTCAAAATCTTCTTCGATGGTCGTTCATGCCGCAAACAATCCAAAGTAGTTTCAAATATATTTGTATTTGGAAAACAGATTGTTATGTCTCCTAGTCTATTGGCCATCAAATATAACATAAACAACATACATGCGTGCCTGGTAAAACAAACATACGAACTATTCACTGTTTGTTTGTTCCAACTGAAAAAGACAACGCTTTCTAATGAGGTAGTTGGCCACCCGTACGTCCCTGCAGTGGATGTCGTTCGTACCTACTGTGGATGACGTTTGCAACTGCAGTGGATGACACACGTACCTGCAGTGGATGTCGTTCGTACCTACTGTGGATGACGTTTGCACCTGCAGTGGATGACATACGTACCTGCAGTGAACGACGAGTGGACCTCTTATCGCTCTGTCGAAGCTGTGCACTTTGCGGCGGAAGGCGAGGAGAGGGTAGGCGTACTGCGGGGTGCCTCTGTCCGGCCAACTCGTGAAGTGCAACTGACGGATACGTCTCACCTCGCCCGTCTCCTGCAACACGGAGATATATATATATATATATATATATATATATATATATATATATATATATATATATATATAAACCTGAACATGGTTCCAGCTTCGCTTTTGTGGAACGTTGTCAATGTTAGACACATCTTAATGGCAAGTGATGCAGTATGACAACATTCCAGATAATATACCAGACCTTTGGTCTTCAAACGTTGTTTGATGATATATATATATATATATATATATATATATATATATATATATATATATATATATATATATATATATACACACACCCACATCTATCAAGATATATTAACATCCTACGCATAACACTTTATAGTTTCCCTACTACATAACAAAACTGAATACGGGATAACATACGAATATCGCGTGTTACCACCTGGACACCTTACGAACGGTACTAATCTAGAAACGAATGGCGAGACGACGGAGATACGAACTAGAGGAGTACTGGAAGGCCATCATTTGCCAGAGGATGAAGCATACAGGTCTAGCATTACCGGCTGAGGCATTGCTCATCCAAATAACACTACGGTTGCGCAATGACGGTGATGATAATGATGAACGAACCTCGTTCCGCAGTGAGAATTGCCTAACGACGTAATCGGCGACCTTTTCTTCGCTGACACTCTCCGTGGTGAAATGTCCCCAGCTCCGTCGACCGTTCTTCTCCGGCCAGTACTGAGAACACTTTTCCTGCCAAAAGTACAAGAACCGTGTTGCTAAAATGGCAAATAGACATTTCTTTAGCGGTGTCATGTAACATGCACTCAACGAAGCACGCGCATCATCATACAATATACGTCCTATTACAATTAATGATAAAACGGTAGACCACGATACCAGTTATGTTTCAGTGAGTTGGTATTGAAACAGTTGAAGCCTACACCATTCTCAAGATTTGATTTGGTAAAAGAAATAATAAAATCATAGCATGAGATTTCTGGTATATATGGTTTTCTTATATCGGAAACTGGACAGGAGACATCGGCAAAACGATCTGGTCGAATTAAGTAGAAGGGAAAGGTAAATCTACGGGGATGTGCGGATGTATCAAACAGAGGTTCAAATAAAATTGTTAATGAGCCAATATGTGTCAACACGATAACACATCAAAAAATATGTGAAGTGCTGAGAAAAGTGTACTGACCACCTTGTAGACATTTATATCATAATTATTAATGTCTTCGTGTTTTGCTTTTATTATCAATAAATAACGTACGAAATCCTCTTTTGCCGCGCAACAGTGAAGCTTTCTTCATCAGCAAACATTTGACATGGTTTACGTATCCTAATATGATATCACCTTGAACACAACAAGCGCTAATTTAACTACCCTTAATTCACATGATTGCATTAACTTGTTGCGCTGCAATGGCTGTTGTGAGATTCAGTAGAGTTCACTTATAATGTCATACCTTGTCATTTTCGAACAAATTCGCCAGCATCACAATCGTGTTAGACTCCACCTGCCAAACCATTCTCCACATGTCTTCTGTGGTTATGCTGCGTGGACCTTCAGAAACATAGATTACTCAGAAGTAGATAAACAACCTATGTCAAAGGCATGCAATTGGAAAACAGAAGCGAAGGGTAGTGTTAAATGTTACGGTGCGTCACATTCCATGTATTGTCATTAGCAATCATGCTAATTGGACAAATAAAGTCTACGTCCAGGCAATTTGCATGTTTAAGCGTAGGTACTTTCAAAACATATCTCTCTAATAAGCAGTAAGAACCCAATTCATTCATCGCTTATGATGATATTGTTTCGGCATTGTACGTGTACATAGTTCCCTTTTATCTTTCATATTTATACACGTTTGAACCCTTACAGATAATGATGCTTCGATTACCTTGGCATGCGATATAAGCATTCTTCTTATCGTTGTAACCCTGAAAATCAACGTAAAATGCATTTGTATTGGTAATGACATATGCCCGCCCAAACTTTACTTGATTGCATGGTTTCATAAAATGTGTTGTTTAGTATTCTGTTCTTGTATTTTCTTCTTCCCATTTTTTGCAGTTACAACTGATTGCTTAAAATAATCAGATGTTACCCAGAAATGTATATGGTACAGAAAGAATATAGTTGTGATTAGTTTTGCTTCTCTGGAGCAAACACGTAGGTCATCAACTATCAAAATACAGTCTGTTGTCTATAGGATTGGCTTCTACTGGCCATATCTATCTGGAGCGTTTTGTTTATTCTCTACACAAACATAACAACTCTTGCCATATAGTAGATTACAGGCATTCTCTATAACTCCCAATGCGACAAGCCCAGGCTGCGGCAACATGTCATGACGTATGTATCATTGCTTTTATTCGTTTCATTTCACTTAGTTTGTGCTATAACGTAATTGTATTATGCATAATAATATTCAAATATCGATAAGTGTTCTTTCTTAAGCATTTTCCATTTATGTAAGGAATCATATCTCATAAATAAAACTGACGTATTTATTTTAGAAGCGTTCAATGTTGTATATTATTCAATTTTCCAAGATGCATGTTGTTACTAAAACAAAACTAAATTATCTCTGAAGACACCATTCAAATATTGTCTTTCACGTTGTGGCCGATATTTACTACGAAACGTAAAACAAAACAAATCCTAATTTCTACTTAATGACTCCCGTACTGTAACAATATCAACTCATAATTAACCTGTTAAGATGACAACTACTGACCTTAATATAGTTTGCGTTGATATAGTCACATTGTTTCTTGTCCACAGAGAGCACGACACGCGTGTGGTCATCTAAGAATACATTTCCGCTTATAACAATAATACAACCAGTGAATCGTCGTATGTTTTACACATGAAATGCTGCTCTTTTCTAAGATAATCTCTTTACAATAGACACACATCTGACAATAGCTGAACGCAAGAATTTTTTGGTAATTTAAAGTGTGCTTGTGTTAGTCGTACGTAATAGCCAATATTGGCTCCTTACGACGTATCCCATTCAGTTATAGCTCCAGTCTATCTCTACACTATTACTACACATAACTGCTTTAGCAAATACATTGATACAAGCTTGTAAAATTATAGTAATCAACAACAATATCTAAATATATGTATTATACATCGAGACATGGTATTATATGTTCATAAATTGCTAATATTTCATTGCCCCAGCGTGTATAAAGTACTCTGAAACAGCTCGGTCATTTTACTTACATGCGATGATATCTTGAAATCGGTTTTTGCTTTTGTTCTGTGGTTTCTTTGCAGCCGTACAATTTGCGCGAATGCCAGACGGCAGTTCCTACGAGGCATTGTACAATTGGACGCATAGTATGCTTTGTGAAGTTTTCCGGTCATATATATTGCTGAATTAAATTAATTACTATTGTTCAATATATAATAACAATACATGTATTAAATTATCACTTGTGACCTACAACGAGCAAACCATATATCAACCATAATAATATTACTAGATGGATATTAAAGATATGGATTATGATGCTTTTTTATTAACTCAGACAATATTGTAAACTAAACAAGTTGTTCAGATATGCCTGCAGACGTTGAAATATATAATATACATTGCAAATTAATCAATACAAACTCAACAGAGCATTGAAACAACAAACAGAAAGAACACAAATTGTAGTGTGATGGGAGGCTCCTTCTAATATAAAAAATGATCGCTATCGCCTAATTTATTCTAAAAAAATGTAATTGTTTTCATACATTTACTTATACGCTTCATAAAAACAATTATGTTAAGCATATTGTCTGGTTATAATAATATATCTAATGGTGTATTGTATATCATGTGTTCGTGTTAGTTAGCATGCATGCGAGTATGCAAGTTGATCATCAGTTGAGTTGTATGTTTATGAAATGTGAAATGTGTGCACTAAATCGCTGCAGATGGCTAAGTGAAGTTTGCAGCAAAATAACACATGTATGAGCGATTTAGGAGTTCACCTTGAACTCGCCCTTGAAGCCGTCCTCGCGTCTCTTGCCTTCGACGTAAGCGGCGATGTCAGCGACGGCGACGCCGCGAGTCACCTCCTGGGTGTTGACGTACTCGGGTCCGGGGACATTCTCCTGGTCCGTGTCCTCGACACTCACCCCGGCTCCTGCCGCTCGCTCGGTCTCGAACCCAGCGTTCTCCTCTCCGTCGTCTATACAGAATTACAATTACATTGTTGATACTAGCTTGAACATGGTATGGTATCATTTAAAGTGAAAGTCATATTACCAATACATGCTGTGTATGATATGTGTTTTGACAGTCAGCGGATAACACTTGTTAATGTATACCTTGTATTTCTATAGAGAATTTCATCGTGGTGTTATGATGTTCATTTGTTTTCTTTCCTGCCCTCCGACGTCTGAAAATAAAACACATTCGTATATTTTCAATACAACATGTTAACATATAATTTAGGAGCCACTATGTAGTTAGCCAAGAACTGCAATAATTAAAAACGCTTTCACAGCTAGCTTTCTGTTAGCATACACATGTATATTATAATTAATATTATGTTGCACACATTTAGCTCAATCATATACGACAGGCACTTTTGTTAAACCAAAAAACATTATTCTATATTATTGTCTACCATACAGCTAATATTAATAATGCACTTAATAGCCACATCCACAGTTAAATGTTATTTATTATACGAACGACTCAATCTGCAATATTTGGGTCAAATATATTTAGATTGTTTTATATATCAAAACATGAATATATGACATACCTGACAAGGAAGAAAATGGCGACGCCGACGAGAACAAGGACAACAATGATGCCGACTGACACGCCAGCGGCGAGTCCTGATCCATTTCCTCCGGAAGTCATCATGCTGGCAGTAGTTAAATCTTTCACTGGGGGCTGAGGAGAAGGTGGCGGTGGAGGAGCTGTATCAATGAAAAGCATCTAACAAATATGAATTAAGTGGAAAGGCAGCATGCCTAAGTGCGTAAATGTCACGAGTATTTTGGATAAGGATGTAACGAGAATTAACATGCTTGCAAGGGACATATTTATTCATTCAATAAAGTTCATAACAATACAACATGTAATAATTATGACTCTTGTTTCTCCTTGGTCGTTTTTACATCATAGTAAAATTTACGTACGTA
>JAODUO010000724.1:352500-367500 GCA_025642075.2 Ridgeia piscesae | reverse complement strand
TGTGTGTGTGTGTGTGTGTGTGTGTGTGTGTGTGTGTGTGTGTGTGTGTGTGTGTGTGTGTGTGTGTGTGTGTGTGTGTGTGTGTGTGTGTGTGTGTGTGTGTGTGTGTGTGTGTGTGTGTGTGTGTGAGGGCATATCACCAAGATTAACGTCACTTACGTATGTACAATTTGCACACATCTGAAGTGTACCACTTTTCGCAGCCAGTTCCGCAGTGTCCGTTCTTGACGTCACACTGCGTGATGTCCTTGCAATGTCCGCAGTTGTCTTCACAGTTCGCTCCATAAGTTCCGCGTTTACACTCTGTCGAAGAATAATAATGAATAAATATTCGTAGAGTTTTGCATACCATCTAAATCAAATATTTGTTGGACAATAACAGAGAATACCAACAACAACATTTCGTCGACCAAAGCGTTTTGGGAATAAGACACACGACGATAATCGCGGTTTGGAAACAAACACTCTCTTATGCATTGAAATTAATGGGGTTATATCGCGTTTTGGATTAAAAAGTATATTTCACTACGTCGGTGTGACTCTGAACTAAAGGTTACTACATGTTTAGGGGACCTTTTTGATTTGGTGTTTATCGCTTTTTTGCCCTTAAACACTTCAAATACGTCCGAACAGTATTTATATATCTGTTTAACATGAAACTTTGCAAAAGCTGCAAATAGCAACATTAAAAAAAAACGCTGGATACTTCGAACGTAATTCAGCCAGCTGCGGCATATAGCGGGGTGAGGGAATATCCAGATTTTCATGCAAATTGCGCACTTTGATGATAAGTTTTGGCAATTTGACATGGTGTTAGGTAAGGGCATAAGGTTTTCAAAAACCACCGCATACAAGTTGGGGTAGCCCCCTGGTGGCCGGTATACGCAAAATCCAATATGGCCGCCGAATCCCGTGATCTGAAATAGATAATGGCTTATCTTTGGTTCTATCAGCACTACATCAACGTGTAATACCATAATATGTATGTTTATTGGGGCGAGGAATCCATTTCTGAAGTAATTTTCCTGTTTTCAGGTCACTTACGAGATGAAATATGTTTTTTGTGATATTTGTAGGATAAAAATGTCATCACTCAAGAAGTGAATCACAATGACATATTATATATATATAATTATCTATATTGTGTTATCATCTACAGACGACAGTCATCTAGTAGTGTGTATTCAGCACTCAATTCTGATTTGTCTATCTGTTTGCAGCTCATGCATAGGGTGTAACCTGTTTTTGCATTAACATTTTCAGGAAAGAATGAAACTATTACGCTATTGTTATTTTGTTGAAAACATTACCAGTCCGATGTTATTCATATAATGATAGTCGCTATATTATATTATATTACCTGGCTCCATGTACTCAAAGTATAAGCATATGATCATTACTGCCGCGATGGTTATGGGCCGCATGAACCCATGGAGGTGTGGGAGAAGCGGCTCATCAGCAATGTGCCAACAATAAACTACTGGACGTCAGTGAGAGAGTATCCGCTCATCAACTGCCGCTTCGTCCGGGGTCAGCGACTGTGTGATTGGTTGCTCACTCTGAATGCATGCGATGAGATTTGTCCATGGTTTTTCGCTTTCGGACACACAAACTATGCCCGCTTGAGGGACATGGCGCGGTTACCAGAGACCCACCAATCAGTCCATGAGGCGTTTATGGCAGGGAAGTTCGTCGTGCAACGTGGCGACAAGAAGTCTTCACTGATGTCACTTGACCAGAGCCAAGAGCACAGCATCCAGTTTCTGAAGGAAGATAGTGGAGCAAAGGGCCTATATGGACAGCAGGAATCTAAGGAGGTCATCGAGCTCTCCACACCTGAAGTACTAATGGCCATTGATGAGTTTGAATGTGCCTGTTTCTCTGCCTCAATCCCCAACGAAAGTTTGGAGCATCCAGAGTCATCAGTTGCTGAACAGAAAACGTCATCAAACACTTGAATGCTGTATGTGATCTTGTGAAGGAGGGCACAGTAGTAAACCCCGTCAATGAAACGAGTTCGGAGCTAATCACTTTGGACACTGGCGAGGTCAGGTACCCCGCTATCGTTGTTTGTCTCAAGAATGCTCCAACCATCGGCAAAAACATGTTCACAGAGTTTGTGACTGACAGAATCGAAGAAGCCTCCAAGCCCTTGTCCGACGTAATAAAAAATCCAACCTGTACACATTCTCAAACAGACCACCAGCGGATCTAAAGAAGGGTGCTGACAAGCTGGGGTCTGCTAAGGCGAATGCAGCTCTCGTCACCAAGTTGTTCTTGTCCTTACAAGCACGTCCTGAGGCAGATATAGATGCATTCTTTAAGCATGAGAATCAGCGAGGACCACCGTCTTTATCAGATCGAGGTAAGCTGTGTCAAGGAACCAAGACATATAGTATTGCTTGTCTACCAGGCACACCTGCTCCGGGCCGCTCTAAAGCAGCAAAGGAAGCTACAGTGGTTATTCTTAATATGGCCGCAGTCATACACATCATCAAACCCCAGCGCGCCAGAATATTTGGGGAGTACACGCAGATGCAATTGTTGCCATACATGCAGAGTCATATGACGGACAACACATCAAGAGTGGACGCAATCTGGGACACACACCAAGAGGCGAGTCTCAAGTCACAAACTCGTGCCAAGCGGGTTGAGACTTCAAGTCGTGGAACACGAGTCTCTGCCAAGATACCTATTCCCAATGGAGTCGAATGGCAGAAGTTCCTCAAAGATAACCAAAATAAAGACGAGCTATTCCAATTCATCGGTCAGGAACTTCAGAGGAGCACAGTTGAATCAACATACTACCTCCTCACAACAAAGGCTGACATTGTACTCAGTAACAAAGCAACTGACATAACAGCCTTGTCCCCGTGCCAGCAAGAAGAAGCAGACACGATGATGATGCTCCACTTACGTCATGGTGCCATGCAGGGTCACACTAAGGCCTACGTCAGGACGGTAGATAGTGACGTAGTTGTTTTGACTATCAACATCTTCCACGAGCTAGGTCTCTCCGAACTGTGGGTCGAATTCGGAACAGGGAAATCTTACAAAGATATTCCAATCCATCACATCTCGCAATTGCTGGGACCTCAACGTTGCAAAGTGCTATCCCTCTTCCATGCCATCATAGGGTGCGACGTGGTATCAGCGATGTTTGGAATCGGTAAGAAGACGGCATGGAATGCATGGATAGCCTATCCCGAGGTCACCGACACACTGATCGCTATCACCTAGGATACGAATAGCTTCACACTTGATTCGCTTCGCATGCGACATCTCGAGCAGAGTTGGTAAATGATGCAAGGTCATGCTCATGTTCTCTCACAGCTTAAAGTCCCTGGACTCCAACCCGCCAACCAAGAATGCCTTATTTCAGCATATCAAGCGTGCCTGCTAGTCGCAGCCTTTATCTGGAAGCAATTCCTCTCCAAGAGTCCAGAGATACCAAAACCCAGTGAATGGGGCTGGGAATGGAACACCATGACAAAACAGTGGGTACCATATTGGAGAGATCTGTCGGACGTCAACCAGGCATGGTCGCTGCTCCTCCACTGTGGCTGTAGTGTTGCCTGTAAGGGAAACTGTAACTGCAACTGAGCTGGACTCCGATGTAGCAGTCTGTGCAAGTGCGAAGGAGGTTGCACAAATAATGACAAAGAAGGCTGAGTTGATCACGGCAATGATGTGCGCCGAGTACCATGGTGCAGACATTAAGCTGATTAAATTAATTATATTTACTTATTACATCCCTGGACTTTTGGTACAAATATATTTTCAACAATAAAAGTAACATATTGCTGCCGTAAACATATGTGTACAGCCAGGCATGATATTCACATATGGCTTAGCTTCCAAATTAGGTCTGATTTGGCTAAAAGTGACCATTAAAAATCGGTTCACTTTCTAAATGACCTGAAAACAGGAAAATTAACTTCAGAAATGGATTCCTTGCCCCAACAAATATACAAATTGTGGTATTACACGTTGATGTAGTGCTGATAGAACCAAAGATAAGCCATTATATATTTCAAATCACGGGCTTCGGCGGCCATATTTGATTTTGCGCATACCGGCCACCAGGGGACTACCCCAACTTGTATGCGGTGGTTTTTGAAAACCTTATGCCCATACCTAACACCATGCCAAATTGCAAAACCTTGTCACCAAGTGCGCAATTTTTCTGAATTCCCTCCCCGCTAATAGACAAACAGGAAAGAGCCCGCGACCGGAATCAAGCCGCTGTGCGGAGATTGGTAGAATATACTAAATTGACATAGCGTACACTGACATTGCGTTCTATTGTGAAACCTCCTCCCAGTAAATAAGCGCAAGAAGGTGAAGTTATTTAAACATAAACAAATCTACATAAAATATAATACAATTAAGACAATAATGGTAGTATGTTTAAACTATCTTTATGAAATGGTATATGTATGTTAATGTTAAAACGATGATAATTTGTCTTACAATATGCTGAACAATGTAACGAGATTTAAACACAACACATCGATGTTGATTTAGTCAACACAACGTAATGTGGGATATGCTATAAATGTTACACATTTTAATAGGAATTGACAGACGTACTCAATGAAATTGTAATGTGTGGTTTTGTTGAGAGTCAGTATGTTCTAATAAACTAAAATATCCAACCATAATTGTACATCCATATTAAAACAACGCATATTATGCGACCTATACGATAACAGCAACGTAATATCTCATTTTGAAGGTTCACGTCTCAGTATTGGTACCCACCTCTCACGCAGTCCGGCTGCTGTTTGCCCGGCGCGCATATGTCACAGCCAATGATGTCGTTGCATGCACTTGTGGTCGGACACTCTCGGCATGCTGGGTGTCATAAAATAGTAAACGATTTCTCCTGCCGCATTAGCATAAATTAGTATGCCGAATGCGCATAACACATATATTTGTACCAAACATAATATTTCAGGATGACATTGTTTATAAAAGATTTCATAATCATAAATTATAGTAATTTAATTTTCTCAAGATGATTGATACCACTAATATATATATATATATATATATATATATATATATATATCATATATATATATATATGTATGTATGTATGTATTAGCTGTATGGGAACGTATCTTCAATTTGTTATTCTAAGCGTTCACAAACGTACAACACCTTTGTACACATCATCCAGAATAACTGATGTTACCACAAGCGCAGGCCTAAATTGTATTTATGATATAATATACCCAAATCGTAATTATGATATAATATACAAAGAAATTACACGTGTTAAAACTATACATATGCCAAACAAGTTAATAAAATTTAATAATTATAAACATAAGAAATCAACTTGGATCACCCATGGCCTTAATAAATTATGAACTCGGAAAAGTTATAGAATGGCTAAATATAAATAAATTGTCCTTAGACAAAGAAAAATCTAAATATATGACTTTTCATGTATCTAGAAAAGAGACACAAACTCGTAGTCTTAAAATCGATAACATAAATATCGAACAAGTAGATGAATTTAACTTTCTAGGATTAATTCTGGACGCCAATCTTATATGGACAAAAACACGTAAATAATCGCAAATAAATGTTACAAAACTACAGGCGTTTTAAACAAACTAAAGTATGTACTGCCGCTAGACATAAAAACACTTTTATACAATTCTCTAATCCTATCGCATATTACTTACTGTATTACGGTTTGGGGATACAAAGGTAGTCGAATATTGAGAATTCAAAAAAGGCAGTTCGAATAATAACATTAAACAGGTATAATTCACACACTGAACCACTTTTTAAAACACTTCAAATACTGAAAATAGATGATCAATTAAAACTGCAAGAACTTAAATTTTTCTATAAATATAGGCATGATAATGTGCCAGTTTACTTATTAAATTGGAATATTATCCCCAATTATAATATACACAGTCATGATACCCGCAAAGCTACAAATATACACACATCTAAGACAAGACATGAATTTGCCAAAAAGTGCCTTAAATACAGTTTGCCTCATATTATAAATGATTCTCCAGAATTAGTTTTGGAAAAAATTGTTACAGTTTACGTGGGTTTGCGTATTACTTAAATGTGTATCTCTTACAAAAATATCAAAACGTATGTACAATATCTGATTGTTACATATGTCAGTTTTTTATACAGTCATTAGAATGTTAATATGCACATATATGGATATATGCAATGAATTGTTATATGTATTTTTTATTGTTACTTAATTATTTCTACTTACTTATACTACAGAGAAGCATGCATCAGAGATATAATTAACTACTAAGAGAAAACAAATCGTATTGATGAAAAAAATACTATTGAAGTAAAAATTACTATATTGAGAGGTTAACTAAATATATAATTACTACTAGTGGCTTCTGTGATAGTGACTTTTCAGTCTTAACAGGAGTCACTGACCCCCATTTCACTGTTTTAAATTACTGATGTATGACGTTTGTTTATGTTTCACTTTTATGATTATTGAATTCATGTACATATTTTGGGGTCAAAAATAAACATCTTGTTCTTGTTTCTGTATGCTTTACAATGCTATAATGTTATCTTGCATACATGATGTATATTTCGTATACGTTTTAATTACCTCATAAATAAGTTCAATCCATAGATGAACAGCTGGAGACGGTTGGCTGTTGTTCTTTGTGTATCCATGTTTTATCATGGTGTCATAGCAGGATTTATACCCAATCGCAAGTTAGCAACACAATATTCCGTATGCAATTCGTACTTTACAATAAATATTGTTTTTACCTTAAAATCGAATTCAAATTGTCTTCTCAATATATAATTATGGATATATATTTCATAGATGTGTCTGCTAAACTAATCAAACAATGTTTATACGTACATATATGTCTATGGCCAATGACAACAACTTCACATAAGCCCGTTACTTCAGCCGATTGACCTTCCCGCCTGAAGCTGAGGTATCGGCCGACGGCTGTACACGTCTCGTTGACGGTCGCCCCAGCAGCCACGCGGCCGCTGTGACTGGCGCACTCGGTGTGTGTCGATCTATTTGGACTGTTGCCGACACTTAGTATGAACTTATCGAGACGCTCTGGATCTGCAATTAAATACAAATATGATATATGGATACGCTGGCAGCCAATACGTTTTATATGATAAAGACGGTACGACAGGCTGGAATGTCACATTACGTTCCTATATAATTCACCACATACGATGACAAACTACTACTACTACCACTACTACTGCTACTACTACTATAATACTACCACTACCACTACTACTACTACCACTACTACTACTACCACTATCTACTACTACTACTACTACTACTACTACTACTACTACTACTACTACTACTACTACTACTACTACTACTACTACTACTACTACTACTACTACTACTACCACAACTACTACCACTAATACTACACTACCACTACCACTAATACTACTACTACCATCAACACTACGACTACTACTACTACAACTACTACTACTACTCATCAACACTACTACTACTACTATTACTACTACTACTACTACTACTACTACTACTACTACTACTACTACTACTACTACTACTACTACTACTACCACTACTACTACCACTAATACTACACTACTACTACCACTATTACTACTACCACTATTACTACTACCACTATTACTACTACTACTACTACTACTACTACTACTACTACTACTGCACTACTCACTATTACTACTCTGCTAACTACTAGCTACTACTAGCTGCTGCTGCTGCTGCTACTACTGCGCACTGCTCTGCTCTACTGCTACTACTGCTAGCTACTGTACTAGCTACTACTACTACTGCTGCACTAGCTACTGCTACTACTCTGCTACTGCTGCACTACGCTCCACTACTACTGCCTACTCTACCACTATACTACTACCTATTATACTACCACTAACTACTCTACTACTGCTACTACTCTCTACTCTACTGCTACTGCTACTACTACTACTACTACTACTACTACTACTACTACTACTACTACACTACACCATACTACTACTACTACTATTATTACTACTACTACCAACACTGCTACTACTATTACTACTACTACAACTACTACTACTACTACTACTACTACTACTACTACTACTACTACTACTACTACTACTACTACTACTACTACTACTACTACTACTACTACCACTACTACTACCACTATTACTACACTACCACTACCACTACTACTACTACTACTACTATCACTACGACCACTAGTAGTGATAGTAGATCCAGACTACCACATGACATAAATAACAAATCAGTCTTATTGTAGCGAACGCAGATGCTATAATTTGTTAGCAACAGAAACAGGTAAATACAGACGAATACGTCGTAAAACGCTAATGTGGTGACTACAACTTTGACAAATTTAAATAATGTACTCTCTGAAATTTAAGTTGTCGTAAAAAATAACGCCAATGTTTTGTGTTGAAAGTGCTGGTCTATACATACACCTACACTTTTACAGAATTCCACACCTAACAAGGACATTCACATTTAGTTGAGGCCATCTTTACGAAATAGTCTCATTTCGCTTTTGTCACATGTCTATTGCAAGTCTTACTCCAAATGCGCTCAAGATAACAATGGCCTCTTATAGAAATCGGAACGCTTCATGAAAGGAGACTATTGCGGCAACTATCGTTATTGATAATATAAGAAAAAATATGGCATAGATATTGTTTCACTCATACTCACTATAATCTCCCCTGTTGTAGATTGTCACTTTGGAGATGGTGTATGTGTCTCCCAGATCCACCGTCCACCAGGCCTTGTGGTACCAATCAGTTTCAGGATGAGCGCAGTAACCGTGAGTCATGTCTGGATCTGGGTTCCCGTCAACAGCTCTCTCTGCGGGCCACCTCTTAGCATAGTCCGAACCAATAACTTGAGATGCGTTCTTTTGGTAGGCGATATTTCCTGACAAAATAAATATGGCGTATTGGTGTAACTGCACTGCTATATGGCATGTTGCCAACAGCTGTGTTATATTCGTAAACGTCATGTGTAATAATACTCCAATTGAATAATACTCCAAGAAGAAACCTTCCTGCGTCTATTTAAGCCAAGCTGTATATAATAACGTATCACAATTCATAACTAAGAATACCCATTTACAGACCAACAGAGGCGCGACCACCCCTCGTGGGGAGCGATGTTTTTTTTATTTAAACATTTTAATGTAATGCTTCCTGTGTAGCTGGTTAATATTTCCAGAAATGTGGTTACACGTTATTTACACACATATTTGTGTCAATGTCCTTCGGTTCCCAAATAACGTATTATTCATTACTGCAAAGTTGAATGAAAATTCTTTTACAGCAAACCATATGCACAATTCTCTCTATAGTATGTCACAGAGGTATGTCTGGTGGTTACCAGTACATACTAGTATCGTCAGCAACACGTATGTATTTTACTAATGGAAATACGATACATATATAATTATATATGGATGTTTTTTGTTTTTGTTTTATAGGAAATGTGTCGCAAACTTTCCGCAATCGTAGCTGATGGAGTGTCCGTCTTCACATTTTCACACGGCAAGACATAAATGTTCATAACTGACCTGTCTGACAGCCTGGTCCGGTCCAGCGGTAGCCACTCGGGTGTCCGTCTTCACATCGTCCGTCGTTGAGACAGTCGCCGGTGGTTGTGTTGCAGGCGTCCGTGCATCTGCAGGGGAAGACGCACGAGCCTTGATTGGCTGATGTTCTGGCGAATCGACAATGTGCACCTGTATAAAATGACAATTAGCTTTAACATTATTATAACACCAGATAACAACTCAAAATATATCATTGCCCTTTCTTTAGCCGTCATCAAGGTCTTTATATGTTATCTATCTGGGAACGATAAGACGACATATATTTGTGCATGAATTTATAATTAAATAAATGTATAAATAAATAAATCTAACAACACACACACACACACACACACACACACACACACACACACACACACACACACACACACACACACACACACACACACACTCACACACACACACACACACACACACACACACACACACAAGACACACACGCACGCACGCACACACACACACACACACACACACACACACACACACACACACACACACACACACACACACACACACACACACACACACACACACACACACACACACACACACACACACACACACACACACACACACACACACACACACACACACACATACACATACACACAACATGGACAGACAGTACCATTCGATGACGTACAGGAAAGTCCAATTTAATGGATGGTCATCATTGTTTATAGTCAGACTCAAATATTTAATGGTTGGCGAACTAAAGCAGTTATATACAACGTGCATAAAATATATTGTGGTGATTTCGTTTTTTGTTTCTACAGTTTGACGGTTAAACATATTTTGATCTGCGAAGAATTAGTCATTCTGCCAAAACATTCAGAAAAACTACACTTTCCTTGAGAAGTAACCATCACGTCCAATATCACATTCCAAGAAAGGGGCACATCATCCACTGTTGATCACCATCGAAATGCACCGGACTATGTGACTACTTAATCCTTTGGCTCTGGGGATATTAAAGCTTTGGTATTTATTTATTTACTTCTTTGTACTTAAGGTCAGTCCTTTCGAAACAGAATTGCTTATTTTTATACCACTTTTATTGAAAAGGAGGAATGACACACACTTCCTCAAAAAACGTATTTTATCAGACGATCTCCTACGTTAGGTGTCCACGATGGCGACGCAAAATCGATTACTGTCATTCCTTTGAAATAATGTTGGCCATTGCTATGCGTCACGCAGTGAATCAACAGCACATGTTTTCCTGCTTCCGTGCGTGACGTTTTACTTCCAAGTCATAGATACCGGACAGACGGAACCAACGGTGTCTCTCCCGAATACGACACAGGCCAATTAGAGTGAACAAAATTACCGAACGCTCGACAGAAAGGCCGTACGTACCAGTACACGCCTGGTGACACCGACATTCAAATTCCGGTGTAAGATATACTCCAGTATAATTTTGTTCCGGCAAAATTATACCAGTATGAAATTGCTGAGAGGGCAATGTTATACCGTTATCAAGCTGCCTCCCCGGCAATAGTTTGCCCCGTATAAAACATTGACCTCTGCTAAATTATGGAACAGTGTTTTATTGTACTTGTCTGTATCTAGTTTACCCTATTCCGAACCCTAAACATAACCCTACCCTAGCCCTAGCCCTTACCCGAAACAAAACCCTTACCATAAATATACTACTAAACCAAATACTAAAGTTAAGCATAACCCTAACTCTAATCTTAATATGTGTTTATAAAAATAGCGGGCCTGCTTTTACTATAAGGGGCATCATAATCAGCAATATATTATGCCCCCCCCCTCCCGGCAGCTCCGTTCTGGTATAACATCGCCCGGGGGGGGTGAGAGAGGACAATTTTATACCGGTGCACCGGTCCCCCCGAACAATCGTCGAACATTATAACGCCTCGACCATTGCGCCCCACACCCACAGTATGAAATGCGTTTTCCGTACCGTCACGCTTCGATGAATCGGGAAGTAACGGGCCCATACACGCAATGGCTGAACAGGTTGTATATAAGGTCACGACCACGTCCAATAATTAACACTAGACACAGTTGCTCATTCCAACGACCCACAAACTCACCTAACACGCGTTGATGTGCGACTATTGTGAGGAATAACACCACCAGGAAGAACTTCGCCATGTCACCGTGCCGTCGCCCAAGACAGCGCCTGACCGTGAAGCTCCTGTCGTAGGCAGACATCGTCGTCGTTAGTTTCTGTCACCGAACTGTCCGCCGTGACACTTTTCTAGCAGTGAGTCACGCAGGACCTACCGCCCGCACGACTTGAGTGTCTGTACCAGTTAGTCAACAGCAACTCGGTAAGAGCGGCACCTATTTATGGAACGGTATTGTTCGGTTTTTATCGCGCTGCTCGCGGTTTCAATGGAGCGTAGCGAGCACACGAGCAACTCGACAATGTTCAGTGCTGGTATCAGGTCTTTTGTCGTCGATTCACAGGCGATGATATTGGTTGGTTTAGTGTTCTCTTTGTTAGCGAGTGTGAAGGTGTAATATTGCACTCAACATAAATTGTCCCCTCCCACCACGAGACAATGTTATACCGGTATACGCAGCTGAAATTGTGAGGATATTTTCTTAAGATATAATTTTAAAGTGTTAATTAGAATTGGATTTAGCAACAAAAAAGTGATAAAACATAGATTATGCTTGATTCTAGTCCATTTTCAAGAAATTGTCATGTCGATAATTTTACCAAGTTTAATTAAAATATGTTAATTAATACTAGCTATACGAACAATATGTTTCGGTTTTCATTGGTTGTCGTCCTGGATTTTGGCAAACTTGTTTATAAGAGATCAACTGTATTTTTGAGTTACACTAGATACCAGTGTATATACCGAAAAATTTTAGTCATTATCTGTATTAATAACAATCTTCTCGGTTTTATCTAATAACCATAACACAAGGTTGCGACATATGCTGCCACCTGGATGACTATGTACACACTAGATTCCGTAGTCACACCACATGCCACAGTTGTGCTTTTGTGAATAAAGCAGTTGCTTTACAGTCAGATTACCGACTACACGTGTGTTCTTATTCAATTATTTAAATTACACTATATAACTTAGATTACACTGGTGTGGTGTGACATTTGCATTGAGCGGTCCTATACAAATATATAATTGCAACTAGACTAATCTTAGTGTTGTAATTATACTAAGCTTACTTTTGTATGCATGCGCGCGATTGTGAGTGTGGGCTTGTATGTGTGAGTGTATGAGTGTGCGCGTGTAGGCTATTATTTGTACTTCCTACAGCCCAACGTCTTAGGTTGAGATTGACGAGCACATTAGTGGATCTTATCGGTTTGAGAGACTTTTTCTGGGCGGATGTAGAAAGAGGTGCCACATCCGACGTAACAGGAATGAATACGTCCTACTGAAAAAATTGTGCTCCAGCCAGTACACCATGACAAAAACCTATTTGTACGTTTGCTTCGCCTTGCCCTTGTCTTGGCGCTCCACCTCTTACCCTTAGGTCTAGGTTTAGCTTAGGGTTTTAAGTTCGGGCACCGATGAGCCTCCTTTACCGTGACCCGCATTATTATCGACATGGCACATCATTTTATTAACCAAAGTAAATACACATCTATAATTATATCAATACGTGTTGTATGATGTATATTGTCGTATAATGTCATTTGAGAGGGTTTATAGTATGAGATTGGTCGAAACATACCAACGTGTCTGCTGGTGGTGATCGCAACAACGCCTTTATTATTGTCCGCAAGGCGGCAGCACAATTACGTATCACAACACCTCCTTTCTTAATTGTTTTTGAAAGGAATGCCAATATAATTGGTCGACAGTCCTTTTCGTCTTGAAATATCAATCATTCTGAACATTACATGGAACACGTGATACTTAAAAATTAGACTATAACGTAACGTAAATATAATCACTGAACAATTACAAAGTATGTTTCACAGTTTCTGTAAGCACTGAACCTTTATGGATCAAGAAATGTTGGTGAGCGCACACGTCTACCCGCCTTCGTCTTGTATGGAGCGTCACTGACACAGACTGGAGGTTCTTCGAAGTGGATTGCTCAGTTTCCTTGCTATGGTTGTCGCAAATAGCCAGTACACCTCGATTAACTGTGTGTTCTCAATTTGTGGTCTCATATCACTGTGACGTATAGCTGGAAATTTGACTGTTTCCCTGATGTGTCGTCGATTGCTACGATACTCGGCTCCATGTCGTGTGGTGAGTATGTACGATCTCGGTCCGCTAATATTCTGTTTCACTGCGGCTGGTTCCCACTTCTTCGTCACATAATCCTGTACTATGACACTTAGACTCGGACGTATGTCTTTCAAGTCACGTGCATGTTCATCATAGTGTCATCGCCATTGTTCTCGTCTGCGAATGTGTGTCTTTCCTTTCCCCGTGGCGGGTATGTTTGACTGAATCTTTCGGCCAAATAACAGTTCTGCAGGTGACGGTAATCCTGTTTCGATGGGAGTCGTACGAAGACAGAGTAAAGCGATGGCGGCGTCTTCTCTCGCTCCGTATGCTTTCTGTGGTGTCTTCTTTACTACACCTACATATCGCTCAGCCTTACACACACTGGCTTGGATGTTACCATCATTCACAGTCACTGTCAGAACTGGCGGCAGTCGCGTGACTTCACAAGTTGATTTCAACGAGAATATTTATATCAAATAGTATGGCATAAATAGTAACATAATAACTTGGGACGCTCTTTGATGACGGATTCACACACTTGTATTATGTGTCGTGAAGTTGTAATCAGATTTTTGTCTTGCCAGTTTGTGATACAACCAGATCTTGCGAGACATCTACAAAACGCAGACCTTTTAACACGGCAGAACAAAATGTTGACGAATACAAAATACCCAAGATGCATTGCGGAGGGAATTTCTTCGCTATAATGTATAATGTACGTTATATTTATAAATATATGAAGTAATGGAATGCCATGTACAACCGCCCAATGTTTCCGGTAAATATGGACAACTAGAACCGTGCAGTCACAAACTTTACTGTACCAAATAGTGATATACCAACTTATTGAATGTGAAGAAACTTAACTATATATAATAATTACAAAAGAATATGTATCTTTAACCAAAACGCTACTTGCAACGCCAACGCCAACGCCAACGCCAACGCCAACGCCAACGCCAACGCCAACGCCAACGCCAACGCCAACGCCAACGCCAACGCCAACGCCAACGCCAACGCCAACGCCAACGCCAACGCCAACGCCAACGCCAACGCCAACGCCAACGCCAACGCCAACGCCAACGCCAACGCCAACGCCAACGCCAACGCCAACGCCAACGCCAACGCCAACGCCAACGCCA
>JAODUO010000724.1:317500-345000 GCA_025642075.2 Ridgeia piscesae | reverse complement strand
ACTGTCGACGTGTCTCTCTCTCTCTCTCTCTCTCTCTCTCTCTCTCTCTCTCTCTCTCTCTCTCTCTCTCTCTCTCTCTCTCTCTCTCTCTCTCTCTCTCTCTCTCTCTCTCTCTCTCTCTCTCTCTCTTGTCTCTGTTGTGTGTGTGTGTGTGTGTGTGTGTGTGTGTGTGTGTGTGTGTGTGTGTGTGTGTGTGTGTGTGTGTGTGTGTGTGTGTGTGTGTGTGTGTGTGTGTATGCGTGTGTGACAGAGAGAGCACACGCGCGCAGACGTGTATTCAAATTATAATATCACCTTTCACACAGTCTGGCTGCTGCTTTTCTGGGGAGCAGACCTCATAGCCGATGACGTTGTTGCAATTTCCATAGGAAGGACAGTGTTTGCGTGCTGTGGAGCAGAAAGTGTTAATTTTTGTCAGGAAAAGAGAAAGACCATGACTGCTTTGGGTGGATTGCGTAATGTAAAGACAGAAATGTTCATGGATTGGCGAAGGGATGGAGAAGGAGACGAAAGGGAAGAGTGGCGATAGTTGTTGAAGATAACAATGATTGAATCATCAACCACCAAACATTGGTGATCAGGAAAACAAGTCTGACTCAGCCTTGATACAAGGAAACCAGCGAAGAACAACAGGCACTTACAACTGCAAAACATATTCAGTCAGATTACTCTAATTTGTATATGAACGAAGGCAAAACCACAGCACAATATCCCTGATGCCACTACATGCGCATACGTTTACTTACTGTTACTGTCGCTGTCGCTGTCGCTGTCGCTGTCGCTGTCGCTGTCGCTGTCCCTGTCCCTCTCCCTGTCCCTGTCCCTGTCCCTGTCGCTGTCGCTGTCGCTGTCGCTGTCGCTGTCGCTGTCACGTCCTTCGCTCTCTCCTCTCTCTCTCTCTCTCTCTCTCTCTCTCTCTCTCTCTCTCTCTCTCTCTCTCTCTATCTCTCTATCTCTCTATCTCTCTCTATCTCTCTCTCTCTTTGTCTTACTCTCTCTCACACACGCACTCTCTCTCACACACATTTTCTATCCTATAAAGAACTATGCGAGTTAATAAGCATTTTATTTTATACCAGTCCATATCATGAAAGCATTGATAACTACGTTTTTCTTCATTTGAAATACAATGAACAAAGACGATAGTTTACGTTAAGTTATGGCGAAGCAAAGTAGCAAAGCGTTGTTTCAAAAGGTATTCGAATAGTGAGGTTACTTGCAAAAGGTGTGTCATTGCTTAGACTATGGCATACACTCTAAATAGTTAATGCAAAACATGAAGAGGAGCTACAAATGGCATCGTGAGAGCGCGAGAGCTTAAATATATTTGAAAACCCCATAAGTAAATTATGCTAGCTAATAAAACTAATACAGATATGGAGAAATACAAATAAAATAACGTATGCAGATAACTACACTTTGGTGGAAGAAGCCATGTGTATGTATATGAACAAAACCGAACTAAATATCAGTGCGATAGTGTGGATTGGAGCAAACTCATAAAGCAATGTATGTGGAATACAAATACGTTATAAAAGGGTAATTCGTGTTAGCGAGCTTACCACTGTTTTTCAAATAACCGATTCTACCACACGAAGTTGATGTATGTTAATTAAAGGTTATTCCACCAGTCATTAAACTATTGGGAAGACGTGGACTTTTGAATCAAACCATGAGTGTATAAAAACAAGTATCGCATAGCATAAGGATAGTAAGCTTTATTAGTGTTTCAAGCACGATATACACTCCTCCAAGTGTTTATAAATAGAAGCATTACAACGGAAAAACTTCACTGAATCAGTTCTTTTAAAACAAATAGGGATTTATTCCAGCAGAGATTAAATACGTTTTGCTCACAGCACCAACTAACTTGTAAACATTGTCCAGCCACATCTGGACAATGTTACCTTAGCTAAAGCCGTAGTGAAGCTGGGGCGGGGCTGGAGACAGTCACCTCTAGGGAATGCGTTAGCGCAGATGTATTAGCACACATCCTTGTAAGCCCTACATCGCTATATCAGCAGACAACACAACTAATATTGTTGTCTTAACATGTTCTTTATTTCGGCATGAATACGTGTCTAGGTTGTGAAATGATCATAAGTCCTTAAAAGTAAGTAAGTCCCTAAAGGCAAGTAAGTCAGTAAGTCCTACAACAAAGAAAATAAAAATACTAAATATATATAACAATCATCAATTAGATAACATTCATTATACAGATACATTAGCAAGTGAAATACATTCGCTCTTGCATATATACTGATATATTACCAACACCGGTAGCTACAAATACATATATCACAAGCATTATTGTTTCAACAAGGGAAAGCCATTCACATTTGTTTACAACAAATACAGCTAATTATATGCATGTATCACCTGATATTATTACAAACGATATACCTAAATTCAGATTATTTTACATACTAACATTAATAAACAAAAGGTATAAGGATAAATGCTACAATGGAATTAAACAGTCTTCCATAAATTAATTGACGCTTACCCCACCACAGTTACACCACTGCGTGAGTGTGTGCGTCACTTCATCCTGATATGTTGTGATCTGAATAACAACATACACACATTCTGTTGATGTGTTTCTACAAGGAACGGTGCTAGAAACATAATGTTTGCAATAGAGCATAATTATATATTGGATTCACATTACATTTATAGCTTTAACTAACTGATATAATAATATAAGAAATGTTACAGTGTAATTATAAAGAACGATTTATCGGTAATCTACTAAACCCAAGAAAACTACTGTGTTGTTACTTTAGCCCTGCAATGTAGCCAGTTAGGTACTGAGTCATTAACATGGCTGGGTGTCTCTGGTCTACTACAACTAGTGATTCACTACAACTAGTGGGCATCTGTTTTCTGTCAACCCCTGCTGGCTGGAACCAGCCAGTAGATCATTTGTCATTTTGACATCCGGCTTCAGAGCAACCACTGGACACACATTTCATATGTTTGCTAAGCTAACAATTTACAACACTGTGATATTAAGCTAACACATGATATATACTCATACAGTGACTAAATAGTAATTATGATGTTTCATTTCTATGTTCTGAATCCATAGATAAAGTATCTTTCTACTAATCACCAGCCATTATAGAATCCCATTAGTGGAGGCTGCCTGACACACATGTAAGGACACAGTGACAGTGGCCAGTTGAGGTCACATCATAGTCCTGACCATAAAACTAGTCTTAACTCCCAATACTAACTAAAACAATTCATTAAACTTATATCACTTATTCACAATTCCTACACAGTACATTTCATAGTAATTTTGTAACAAAAGAACATAATTTTGATTAATAAATTATGTGACACTCACCAGCTTCGAGGGATGGTGACCTTATCAGCTCAAGTCAGAAGTAAAAGAGGCTGACTACATCTCACGTGACCAGTGACCAGTGAGTCAGTGACCACTGTCACATGGCAGATGTAGTTACAAATGTAATTCCTTGAAAATGTATAAATGGTATAAAATGTATAAAGTAACTTGATTTACCTCAATAACATGTAAGGATAGTATAATATTATGACTAAAGATGAAATAACTAAAATATTACATTTTCATATCATTATCGGTGCTGCCACCTTGTGAAATGCAAACACCAAAAGGTGTGCACTGTCACACTATATATGGTAACAGCAGGATGGCGGGATAACTGGGGAGCCAATCGCTGCCCGGCACCGCATATCACGAGACTTCAGTTTTACTTCCTCTGTCAACAGAGGAAGTACGTTTCACGGAACAGCCCGTTTCTAACCGCGTTTTTGTTGTTGTTTGACAGCGTTTGATTGGTACCATAACTAACAGCGATCGTTTATCATTCAGTCTTGGGCGTTGCCGGTCGTGTTATCCGCCGGTTGTTTGTGCCATGTCGTTGTTTGCTTCATTTTGTGGCGTGTTTTTGGGTGCCCCTTAATCACATTCCTTAGCTTGTAATTTGATATAGTTGTTGCTTTGGTTCACTAACGCCACACGCTACTTGCCCACCCCGTCGTTGTCGCTGGTTTACCCTACGGACGGTATTGCCGTCTGGCGGGTTTCCGGAGTGTACGTTGACACGTTGCGCCATCTGGTGTGGTCCCTTGCATTTGCTTGCTTGTACGAGGGGGGCTCAGCTTGTGTTCGGCGATGTTTTGTCGCCTCTTCCTGTTGGACTTGGCTTCCTGTTACACTTTGTTATATGATTGGTTTTCTGTTGTTGTGTCTTTGCTTTTCAGTTCACACTGTCTGGCTTCTGACACATGTTTTCCAGGTTTCGGCTGCCTGTTTGCTTCCTGTGCGTTGGTGACTTATAGCCCAATTACGAGTGTTGTGCTCTTGGTGTGTGCCACGTAATTATTATTGTGTTTTCTGTTTTGTTTACGGCATCAACCCCTTCATGTTTGGCAGTCTTGTTGTCTTAATTTTTTGGCCAGGTGGAGGGATGACAGCATGCCTGGCACTCGCTATATTCTTGTTAGGTCATGGCATCCAACACATCACTGAGAGGCTTATAGAGTAGCGGTCCCAAATTGGGGTACGCGTGCCCGGGGATACGCGAAGGGTGAACTTAAAGTAAGAATGATATCGTGTTATGTACTACTCTCTTGGGCGGACACTTCAAGGAAGACACTTCAAGGAGACTATTTCTTAGAGTCGTTATAATTCATTCAGAATGACAGGGACATTTTCCGAGACGTTTCCAAATGTGTTACGACCAGTGTATTCTACTGGTACAATGAACGCATCATCTGATATGGCCTTAGGTGATGCAGCAATTACTATTTGGAAACATTGAGAATCAATGAGTGTGTGCGTGCGTGCGTGCGTGCGTGTGTGTGTGTGTGTGTGTGTGTGTGTGTGCGTGCGTGCGTGCGTGCGTGCGTGCGTGCGTGCGTGCGTGCGTGGGTGCATGCGTGCGTGCGTGCGCGCGTGTACCTGCGTGTGTATGTGCATGTGTTTATCAGTGAAAGCATTGACGGTGGCCATGAAGTAGTGAACATATATATATATATATATATATATATATATATATATATATATATATATATATATATGTGTGTGTGTGTGTGTGTGTGTGTGTGTGTGTGTGTGTGTGTGTGTGTGTGTGTGTGTGTGTGTGTGTGTGTGTGTGTGTGTGTGTGTGTGTGTGTGTGTGTGTGTGTGTGTGTGTGTGTGTGTGTGTGTGTGTGTGTGTGTGTGTGTGTGTGTGTGTGTGTGTGTGTGTGTGTGTGTGTGTGTGTGTGTGTGTGTGTGTGTGTGTGTGTGTGGGTATGTGTGTGATGTATGTAAATTTATATATATATATATATATATATATATATATATAAATATTTACTAATATTTGTTAATAAGGTAGGTAAATAACCCACCGTTACACTCGAAGCATTGAGGCGAACTGTTTTCACATTTCCGTGTTTGTGAATTGAATCCCCAACCTTCGATATCAGGACATGACGTCTTGGTAAGTTGTCCATCTTTGATTTCCAAGTATTTGTGACAATCATCACAAGATATAAAACGTTCATCAACTCCATGTGTCCTGTGGTCAGCCCATAACACGTCCGCATTATTACACCACATAATGCCAGCTGAAACATATTTTCAATGTGATATAAATTATTAACCTCTTGTGCAAACTCAAAGTTAATTTATTACATTTGCAATAATAATATATTTCCCACGGAACCGTTTTACACAAAATCAATGTTACTCTAAAAAATCAAGGTAAAGCAAGTGAATTAGTTCCAGGCAATCCGAAGAGGTTTCGCAGAGCTGTGTTTTTTTAGATTAATTGTATGAATTACAACAACGGGAAAATGATAAACACCAGGAAATAAACATATCATAGAGGTCTACATAAATTATATTCAACGTTCGTTAAAAAGAAATCAATGGTTCCGTTTCAGGCTTGAATCGGCGTTTCCAGGTTGTAAAAGAAACCATGACAAACGAAAATTGTGCTACCTGGACCACTGGAAGTGGCGTGACTGGTTGAAATTGTTATATTACACGGTACGTACGCGTCCTCCTTTTCATATATACTCATGACAGTGTGGGACTACTCAGGTCAGTATCTGAAATTGAATACGATATATGTTTGCTACACACGTTTCTTGACCAGTGTATATTACCTGATCGACGTGCTTGGGAATAATAAAAATGGTGGGTTTAGCCCGGTATGCACGTAATGAAGTGACCGACTTTTAATCTTTTGTTTACATGTAACGTTATTACATGTAACGTCCCGTCCCGTCCCGTCCCGTCCCGTCCCGTCCCGTCCCGTCCCGTCCCGTCCCGTCCCGTCCCGTACCGTACCGTACCGTACCGTACCGTACCGTACCGTACCGTACCGTACCATCCTCTCCCACTCGATGATGTCTTTGGAATCACTGTTGCTAATAAGAAATATTCATTTTCAATTGCCTTATACGGGGTACGCCTTAGCCGGGGAAATCACCCGGGCCCTAAATTCTTACTGTCACTCAGCCCACATCACAATCACTACCCTCCCAGTCATCATGGCCGTCACATCACTATTGTCAACATTAGTCATAACCATCACCACCATTACAATTAAAACTGCAATTTTGGTAGCATGGACGCGCTTGTAACTTGCTTAAAATTGGGACACTAAGTCAGCATCTAATAATCCAAACACTACTGATATTCTTTCCCACAGCGTTGACATTTCCAATCCTACAACATTAACACACGATATTACATATGATAACATAAAAATACAGACAGTACATGGTCTACATTATTTAAGCAAACCATGGAATAATAAATACGCTCACAAGTATTCATGCTCACACTTATTATGACGTTTATGTGTATGAAAATATTGCGGACCTCACTAGACGCCCCACATCGGCGGCCAAAACAAGAGAAAACATATGTATCTACGCACGTGTTCATGCAATCACCAAAAAAACCACACACACACACACACGCACGCACGCACGCACGCACACGCACACGCACACGCACACGCACACGCACACGCACACGCACACGCACACGCACACGCACACGCACACGCACACGCACACGCACACGCACACGCACACGCACACGCACACGCACACGCACACGCACACGCACACGCACACGCACACGCACACGCACACGCACACGCACACGCACACGCACACGCACACGCACACGACCGCACACGCACACGCACACGCACACGCACACGCACACGCACACGCACACGCACACGCACACGCACACGCACACGCACACGCACACGCACACGCACACGCACACGCACACGCACACGACACACACACACACACACACACACACACACACACACACACACACCGCACACTATCGAACGATACCGTTCTGTAAACATATGCAACGCTGTACCGCTACGACCGTGTGATTTTCTAAAGCATTCAGCGCTGCGCGAGATGTCACGCGTGACTGATTACGAGACGGTGACGGTCACGCGTGATTGACTACGAGACGGGTGACGGAGGTCAGCTCGGTGACAGAGACAACCGACAGTAACGTCGGTCTACTATAGGAGTGTCTTCGGTCATCCATACGCGGTCGATGACACAGTGACATGACGCACGTCTTCCTGGTGACGTTACTGTGCACACTGCTGACACAACAACGCGCGTTGGGTGAGCTATGTGTCTAGAACCAGCGACAAACTCGCTCGGTCTGTCGTTGTCACTCAAGCGTATCCGGACATTCCACTTGTTGTTAAATGTTTTCCGTGGTCGTTTACTTCCTGGTTCACCGAAACATGACATTCTGCCATCATAATGATAATAGTTGTATGATAATATTTGAAAGCATGTGATTATATTTGTATAATATTTATACTATATACCATATATATATATATATATATATATATATATATATATATATATATATATATATATATTTAGGGGCAACTATGGTTACATACAACAGCATACGCTTGCCCACACAGTCACCCATTCGCACGCATGGACATTCTCACATATTTCTTACATATGTATGTATATAACAATATATATACATAATATATATGTGGTGGAGTGTGTGATACCCGCATACACACACACTCCACCACATATATATTATATATATATATATATGAGATATGTGAGAATGTCCATGCGTGCGAATGGGTGACTGTGTGGGCAAGCGTATGCGTGTGTGTATGTAACCATGTTAATTTGCCCCTAAACATATATTTAAGATTGTCGAGATAAAAAAATTGCAAACATATATATATTTTAAACCAATGAACGCATTGTAGAAGCAGATTTTTCTGTTGATTCTTTGCAGAATAAAAAACATATATCACGACGTATGCGCAACAAATGTAACGATTAAGATATCTGGATATATGTTTGCAGCTGCGAATTGTCGATTCGCCAGCACGTCAGCCAGCCAAGGCACATGCGTCTTCCCCTGCAGATGCACGGACGGCTGCGACACAACCACCGGCGACTGTCTCAACGGCGGACAATGCCAAGACGGACCTCCGAGTGGCTACCGATGGAGCGGGCAGCGCTGTCAGACAGGTTGTGGAACATGTATAACTAAATCGGAATTTTCAAATACATTTGTAAATCCTGTGACCTTGATCCAATCCCCACCATACTACTGAAAGCATGCCTTGACGTATTAATTAAACCAATAACAGACATCATAAATGCATCTTTATGCTACGGCTTTTTCCCTGACGATTTTAAATGTGCCCATGTTAATCCAGTTCTTAAGAAACCAGCTCTGCCTAAAGAAGAATTAAACAGTTACAGACCTATTTCCAACCTAAGCTTCATCTCAAAAAAAAAATACTTGAATAGGTTGAAGCTAATCGTCTCAGATCTCACATCTACCAAAATGGTTTATCCAATGTGTCGCAGTCTGCATATAAACAATTTCATTCTACAGAAACTGCCCTTTTAAAAGTACACAATGACATTAACCTCAACATCGACAATGGAAACGTTACCGCCCTGACCCTGCTTGACCTATCCGCCGCTTTCGACACCATCGACCACAATATTCTCATTACACGTCTATCAACATGGTACGGCATATCTGGCACAGCCCTGAGCTGGTTTACTTCATATCTTACTGACAGACAGCAAGCCATTAAAATAGGCAACTGCTTTTCAGACATGTTGCCCACGTCATGTGGTGTGCTACAGGGTTCTGTTTTGGGGCCTTTGCTTTTCACTTTATACACAACACCTTTAAGCTCTGTAATCCAAGGTCATAACTTGGATCATCACCTTTATGCCGATGACACCCAAATCTACATTTCGTTGACTACACCAGATGCTTGCCGCTCAGGGATTGTCTCCAAGACGTCTCCCTTTGGATGAAAAATAGTAAACTAAAGTTAAATGCAAACAAGACCGAATTTATCATAATTGGTACCGTAACGCAGCGTGCAAAACTCGACGGCTTTTTCCCGACACATATCCCAAATCAGAGTGTAACACCAGCCCCCTCAGTTTCAAATCTCGGAGTTAACTTTGACGAAAGCTTCAATTTCAAACAGCACATATCAAAAACATGCCGTTGCTGTTTCTACCATATCCGTGATCTTCGCATATTCGCAGATTTTTATCACTTTCTGTTGCTAAAACCATCGCGACAGCTCTAGTAAGCAGCAGACTTGACTACTGCAATTCCCTCCTTTACAATACTGCGAACAAGGATATTGCAAGACTTCTACGTGTCCAAAACTGCTTGGCAAGGGTAGTTACGCGTTCTCCTCGTTTTTCTAGCTCGGTGCCGCTTCTAAAATCATTGCACTAACTCCCTGTGCACTATCGCATTATTTTCAAGATTTGCACAATATCCTATCTAGCACTCGCATCTAACGTCTAAAAACATATCTCTTTAATGCTGCCTATCCTCCTTAGCTTCGTAGAACCTTCGTCCATCCATCAACGACTCACGCACTGTTCTACGTTTACGCAATTGCTTAACCCCTTGGTTTTGTCGCGCCACTGAGCTTGATCTTCGAGGATATTGGCGCATAAGAAGTCATTATTATTATTATTATTATTATTATTATTATTATTATTATTATTATTATTATTATTATTATTATTATTATTATTATTATTATTATTATTATTATTATTATTATTATTATTATTATTATTATTATTATTATTATTATTTAATTCGTAAACCATTTGTGCACTGCTGTGCAATGGATTGACATGTTTCTGGCAGCTTACAGGCTATCAGTCTCATGTCGTTGTCAGTTTTATATAACGTTGTGGATGTCTACAGCAGTATGTTTAACATACGTTATTCTTATTTTAATATATTGCCGCTTATGTGTCACAAATATAAACTACAAACTAGATTAATACATACAAATACCCCTTGATAGTGTGACTATAGTAGCGGCATACCTCTCTACAGTTGCGCTTTTGTGCATGCGCACTTCTTACATAACACTGCATTTGAAACAACTTTGCTCCAGCATTAAAAAAGTAACGAAATGCAATTGAATGTAATTTATTTTAACCGTTTCTTTTTTACCAGCGAAAACAAAACGTATAACGAATCATGGGGCCATGAGTCATTGAGATATACAGCAAGGAAATTTCTTCTTGGAGTAATGCACCTATGCTGTATCATAATTAGTCTAGTCGGAAGGAGGGGGTACCGTGCAACTCCCGGAAATATACGTTTAACCGGTGCCACTAGATGAGATAACATACGTAGAAAACGGTTTGCTTTGTTAACAAGTGAGCAAAAGGTCCCACGAATCATTTTTATGCAAATGAATGCCGGCATTATTAAAAAATATATTATTCACTATATCTCGGCCAATATTGCACATAGCTGCAAAAAATGGTGGCCGGACCCATGTTTTCAAGGTCAAAGATCATTACTAGACCATTCCTGAATCAACTACGTGTATTCTTGGCATGTTATACAAATTCCAAAATGCCAGCCTTACCGAAAATGGGAATATTTCACTGTATCTCAGCCAATATTACAAGTAAGTTTAGAAGGTTTTTGGAGGGCACTAACGTACAAAATGTGTTGTTTTGTGAGCAAATATTAAGCTAGGGTGTATTGGAGGTACTGTGTATACAGAAATTCCACTAAATTAATTTACCAACTCATTTATTGATCTCGATAAATAGAAAGCCAGAATAATATTTTCTGAGCTGCAGCGCTTCAATCTCTCAGGGGCTTCAATTTGATAATTATTTACTTTCGCTTTCACTGAAATCGTCTAAGTCAAACTCGTCCCCGTTTTCCTCCTCCGCCTTTTCTTCCTCTTCATTATCACCAATGTCCAGGAGGTCCGCCAGTGGGTTTTGAGGGACAGTACCGCAGGACCACGCCGGCTCCAACACTCCATCGTCAGTCCTTATCCATCTCTGCCTCACATCCTAGCGTTTCGGCTTTTCCATGACGGGTTCGTCAGTTCACTTACTAGCAAGGCGTACTGTGGTTCGCACGCTGGACGTGCGGCTTCAAAACAGAGTGGCCGGGAGGAAGGTGAGCCAGGTCGACCTTAGACTTGGAAGTGAGTTTCTCGTTTTCACGTTTGGGACTAACGACGTTCACCGAAGACGTCCATACATCAGGCAAGTGAAATGTTGCAACTGCTTCAGGTTCCAGTCCTCCCCGAGTTACATGAATGGTTTGCGAAACATGGATTTCTTTTCCAGCTTTTTCAGGGGACCCACCTCCCTCTTCACTTTGAAAGCATTAGTGCAGTCCTATACAACCTAAGAAGATTCGCACAGTAGTCTTCTCCATTGGATATAACGAGATCGGAGAGGTTGACTAGTTGTCGATGTTTCCCTGACCCCGCATCGAGGTATACAATTAGCTTGAAGGCATGGGCGTGGAAAATAAAAATCACGAAGTGGTTCTGATCGTTCCGTTCTTGTATCGGAGGGCGGCGGCGTGATGGAGGTAGAGCACCACTCTCGCATCAATCTCTTCTTGGTTGCTTTAGATTGTGAGGAGCTCTTCCACCTGAAACACACATGGCCACTGTTGTTTGAAACCCAAAGTAACAATAGAAAGAATGAAATTGATGTGATCTATACTACTAATAATAATAATGCGATTTTTATGTAATACGGAAACATCGAAACTAGTCAAACTCTCTGATCTCTCAGTATCCCTAGGAGAAGAATACTGTGCTATTCTTCGTGGGATGTAGAGGACTGCACCAGTGTCTTCAAAAGGAATGGAAAGGTGTGTCCCCTGAACAAGCTATAGTAGAACCCCAGGTTTCACAACGCTTTCATGCAACTCGGTGGGGAATGGAACGTGCTGAAGGAGTTGAAACAGTTCACCCTCCTGATGTAGGGACATAATCGCGAGTCTTCGGTGGATGTCGTCTGTGCCAAACTCCTGCGCAAGATGGTGGGTGGTATTCAGTGTACTTCCAAACCTAAGATCCACACAGATTGCCTATCTCCGTGCAATTCCTTGTTTAAGCCACACGTCCATGATGTGAACTACAGCTGACAAACACATCCTGGAAAAGCCGAAATCCTATGATGATGGGCAATTGTGGGCAAGGACTGACGATGGCGTGGTGGAACCGGTGTGGCCTTTCTGTCTTGTCCTACAAAACTCACTGGTTGATCTCTTGGACACTGGTGATGGGAAGAGGAAGAAGAAGAGGAGGGGGATGAAGACGAGTTTGACTTTGACGATTTCACTACTTCTATACTTACAGTAGCTTCTATTGAACCCCAGCTTAATATTTACTCGTAAAAGCAACACGAATTCTTAAGTCAATGCCCTCAAAAAAACGTTATCAACTTACTTGCAATATTGGCTGAGATACAGTGAAAAAGGCACATTTTCGGTAATGCTGACAGTTTCGAATTTATACAACAAGCCAAAGACACACGTGGTTAATTCAGGAATGGTCTACTAATGATCTTTGACCCTAAAAACACGAGTCAGCCCACCCTATATTTGTAGTTATGTGCAATATTGGCCGAGATACGGTGAAAAATATTGGTTTCAATAATGGCAGCACTAATTTGCATAACAGTGATACGTGGGACACTTGACTTGTTAACATAGCAGACCGTTGTCTATGTATTTTATACGATCTAGGGACACCGATTAAAAATATATTTCCGGGAGATGCACGGTACCCCCTCCTTCCGACTAGACTAAATGACGTGAATAGGAAATGTTCAATGTGCCATTCTGTGTGAATGCAATCACAAGTATACCTGCACGAGCCATGCATATTTCAGGAAACGTCGCATATCACAAAACGGCATCCGAAAGTATTGGTCCTGAAAAATGGGCTAAACTGTTTCCCGCTGGGAATGCTGTTGACGGGAACACGGATTCACGCATATATAAAAACAGCTGCGCTCATCCGGACATCGCCAAGGGTCAGTACGCCTGGTGGATGGTCGACTTAGGGGAAACCTACAGACTATCCAGAGTGATCATCTATAACAGAGATACTAGTGAGTATAATATTATCTATACATATTAGTATTTTATCACATGTTTACATTATTAAAGTCCTGATTGTATGCGCCTATTTATGCATTTAAGCATCATAATATTAGTCATGTCATACAAATGTATGTATGTATGTATGTATGTATGTATGTATGTATGTATGTATGTATGTATATGTATGTATGTATGTATGTATGTATGTATGTATGTATGCATGCATGCATGTATGTATATGTATGTATGCATGCATGTGCATGTATTGTATGTATGTATGATATATAGTAATTGTATGAATGATATGTATTCATATATATATATATATATATATATTTAAATATTATATATATATATATATATATATATATATATATATATATATATATATATATATATATATATATATATATATGATACATGTTAATATGTATATGTATATATGCATTTATGTAGTATGTGTTTGTATAGAGTATGCATGTATGTGTGTCTATATAATATATATATATATATATATATATATATATATATATATATTACATGTATATATATATATATATATATATATATATATATCAATATATATTAATGTATATATGTACATCCTTAGTACATAGTTATTTATATTATATAATATAACATATTTTCTTAATCATATTTTCCAGACCCCGAAAAGCTTAAAACGTTTATACTGAGAGTTGGCGACAGCCCAGACAGATCGACACATAGCTGGTGCGCCAGTCACGACGGCCACGTGGCTGCTGGGGCGACCGTCAACGAGACGTGTACAGCCGTCGGCCGATACCTCAGCTTCAGGCGGGATGGAGGTTCTGACTCCCATATAGCGACATTGTGTGAAGTGGTTGTCATCGGCTATCGACATATATGTAAGTAGGAACTTTGCTGTAAATACATCGACTACGGTATAATGTAAAATGTAAGGATTAATGTTCACATATGCTGCAAGTACAAAATGTGTATGTATTCACACAACATAGAACACCAAACGGTTATTGGGGGTCTTTGACAAACAAACGGATGCATCGTTGCATAGATGCTTCACGCAGTGTTACTTTGCAAATGCAAAATATAATACAGGAAACGTTAACCACAACATAGCTTTATATCAAGATATGCATTTTGTAAAATAAACAACATTCCGTTGAAATAAGAAAGAGGAATTCGTCCAAAGAAAACTGTATATAACGGAAACTTAAGAAAATGTATGTCACGGGTGACACAAATATAAGCTGAAGGGAAAGAGTCCATGGTGATGATTTTATGCTCTTTGTAACGTACCTACTTTTTACATCCTTCCTTTTATTAAAGTAAAACAAGGCTTTACCTAAAATTCGTTTTCCATGTATATATAAAGACTATATATATATATATATATATATATATATATATATATATATATATATATATATATAAATTAAAAAAATAATAATAAAAAAAATATGTATATATATATATATATATATATATATATATATATATATATATATATATATATATATGTAACATTTGACAACATTCAGTCACTAAAAATACATTTTTTAATATAAATTCGGTTTTAAGCCCTTCAGCAAATCGATTTCCGTGGAAATCTGAACGTTAATTAACAAGGCGATCACGTGGTGCCGTGGCGTCAAAGATAACACATACTGTTTTGGGTCGAAACGAGCGTCATAATAAATTAGTGTGCGATATTCCGGTGTAATACAAACACTAGTCACCACAGGGAAAACATATTTATCTTATGGTTCCACACGAATCAAATGTTGGTAAACAAAAATTGAAGCCAGAGGTTTCGCGGAGGCCTGATTGAGTGTCGGTTTCGCCGCCGCCTTCGGCTCGTTTTCTGAGACTGGGTAATTGAAGCGATTGCAGCCCACGGAAGATATTCCACACAATGACATACATTACAAATATTTAACTTCAGACAGAAATGTTATATAATTTAATTAATATCACTAGTATGCCGAAGTATGAAGGAGGAGTTGTAAACTTAACGTAACATTTAAAATCCGAGACACAAATTCTGCTGGTCTGCGTAGCTGAGTTGGTAAACGCGTTCGTTAGGTGCGTTTGATTTTACAATCGGAAGGACATCGGTTCGAACCTGACACGAAACCATTAATGTTTTGTTTACACTTTTATTTATGTTTTCACTAAATAATTATTATAAACCGACCGAATCATTTTAAATAAATGAGTGGTGTACTGCTTGTATGCTATTGTTGTAGTAATTATTTAATCGCGATGAAAATGAAGATATCGTAATTGCATAACTATAACGATGGTGTATAATTCTAAATTTAATTATTGTCACTACTCGTGAAAACAAAATGTGATTTGTCTTGAATTGCGGACTTGATAAATAAAATTTAGATATTTTCATTTTCGTGGCGTATAAATGATTATTATAAAAAATACAATACTACACCATTGCTTAATGATTCGACTTATAATTATTATTTTGTGAAACGTTTGACAAACAGTGACAAAATAGTGTCTTTAACATTGTTAAAGCGACCACCGTTAGCGAACACGTCTACTAATTGAGCCACGGTAACAATCGGGGTTTTACTCCGGGATTTAAAGAGTTATGTTAAATATACAACTCTTCCTTCACACGTCGACACACTAATGATTAGTTATGATTTACACAAAGTTGATTTCTGACGTTAAATATATACTATCTATTGTATTATATGTGTCCTGGTGTGCATCATATCACGGCGGCTGCAATGGATACAATTACTTTGAAAATGAGTTGAAAACGGCGGCGATCTTGAAGGCTTCCGCAAAACATTTGACGTCAATTTTTCAACAAACTGTTATTCGAAGGGAATCTTAAGATACATGTATATTCCCTGTGACAAACAGTGTTTGTAGTACATCGGAATATCGCACAATAATTCATTTTGACACTCGTTTCGACGCAAACGTTATCCTTCTAAACATACTGTGAATGCAAAGAAACAGTGCGCCCGATGCCAGTATTTGTCCTCTCTGACGTCATAACTGGGCATCCAAAAAGCTCGGCAAAAATATGCATATTCAAAAAAATCCACTGGCATTGCGAAATGTGTGAAATTTCTAATTCGTTTATTTTTGTTTGATATTTTTATTGGTAGTATGAAAATATATAAAAGGATGTAATATCATACAAATTCAAGCATTAGGTATTGCTATACCTTTTAATCATTAATGGTCGTGACAATATGTGTAAAACACAACTCGTACGCGGAGTTTCTTGCTTGGTGTCCGCCTGTACTCTCCGTATAATGCATGCATGGCCATCACTGTTCGCTCCCGCCTGCCAGACGTCGGTGTTTATGATTCAAGAAATGCGAGTTCCACGTCACCTTCTTTGTATGAATATTCAGTATAATCGGCCCGCATAATCAATCATCCAGCAGCAAGCCAAAACGATTAGCATAAACACAAAGACAAAATGACATATACAAATATATAATACATGATACGTTGTCTGGTTTCTACTTGATGGAAATATATCCCCAACATGTGTGAAATGACAATGTTTATATTCCACAGCCTGCGACTCATGTTCGAGTCGTTGCGATGAAATCATTGGCTGTGACGCCTGTGGCCCGGGCAAGCAGCAGCCAGACTGTACTAGAGGTGAGTTACGTCATTACTGTTGTATGATGTAAACATGCTCAGTAAAACATGTCTATGGTTTATGTCCGCAGATGACATAACTATTACAGGACGTCGAGGGTCATCACTTCAACGTTGTTTTTTTATTATGAAAACAGTTTCTTTATTGCTCCTCGAAGACGTAAGGAAAGATGTCGAAAAAGTAGCATGAATGTATTATATACACATGTGTGTGTTTGTCTGATGAGCTCTATTCATAGGATCGTACTAAAAGTAAAGTAAAATGTAAGTAAATATCCATAGCGCAGTTTCCAGTCCATTAGGACTGTTCAAAACTCTTTACACCCCGCTACTCATTGGCATATGTACTCAATCAGACGCCACATCAACTTCACTGGGAAACAATCAGTCAAGCTGCAGTTAATGAGCGAATATTAAGAGCCATGCATTAATTCATATAACTGAGCGATCTGGGGCAACGCAGAGTGAACGAACTGCCCAATATTCGAATGTCGGCGTAGAATTCGAATCTGGGAATTAGCGAGTGTCTAACTGCTCTTCACAAAATGCGAACATTGCATGAGAAAAATTGAACGGAATTTTGTCCAGTGTGACCCAGACATACCACGTTATGAACCTGCCTGGTTGGACATGGAGCCACACGCTCACAACCACTCAATACTGTCACAAACATTTTAATATAAACGATCGGTTAGCTGAATATCGGACTAAATTAATTGAATGCCTGTGTAATAAATAATAATTAAAATGTTATATACATACGCAATACTCAAATGTTTCTAATTGATCTAAGTATGTTTCTATGTCACGTACGTACGATAATGCGTAGCCGTTTGGACTCAATAATGGCATGTCTGTTCAGTGTTGTGGGCTGGTTGAATTGTTGCCAGTAGCGGAGGATTTAGTTGACTCATTTAGTCGTTATCGTGATTTAGCAGGCATAGTGTCCCCGGCAGACACCTTTATATATGTTGTGTTGAGATAAACAACGATTGAGCATTTAGTAATACTTGGTAATATTTACATCATGTTATAGCGTGTGAGCCTGGCACTTACGGGGAGAACTGCAAAGAAGACTGCGGACATTGTAAGGACATTCTACATTGTGACGTTACGACCGGCCACTGCACAACTGGCTGCGAGACGTGGTATACAACGAACTTGTGTAAAACACACATCTGTAAGTATTATTCTATATAATATTTTATATATATATATATATATATATATATATATATATATATATATATATATATATATATATATATATATAGTATATATATATATTATATTATATTATAATATTAATAATAATAATAATAATAATAATATGTGTAAACCTCTAAACATTAAAACATAAAAATCGCCAGGCAATAGCAATTACGATATTGGTAAAACGTAATTTATATTGGAATGACCAACACATATGATATTGTGAACATAAATTACACTGTCTTGTAATGTATAAGAATAACAACTCGCTGTCAATTTACTCTGCCATTGTTCATCAGCCGCCCCACATTTCGTGACGTCAGACAAGGCCGGCACTGCAGACATCACCAGCTCATCTGCGGTCGTGACTTGGCCAAAGGCAACCGGCATTACCCCCGGCTTGGAGAGTCACTATTACTATATGGTGTGGTTTCAAGTCGATGGAGAAACAACGTGGAAATCACAAATAGTTAGTGTGGAATCGCATCAGATGTCACTTAGGAATCTTCCATTCAATACACACTATTCCGTTAAGATAGAACCCTTTCGACGTCACGGCGATAAACACGCCGGCGGAACCACTACAGCAGTGACAAGATTCAAGACGACGTGCATAGGTAGGTCTATACACATATATACATTTTCTTGTTACAAATGCCAATTTCGGCTTTCTACAATGGGAAATAAATCACACCAACAATACTGTATGTGTGTGGGAGTGCGTGCGTGCGTGCTTGCGTGCGTGCGTGCGTGCTTGCGTGCGTGCGTGCGTGCGTGCGTGCGTGCGTGCGTGCGTGCGTGCGTGCGTGCGTGCGTGCGTGCTTGCTTGCTGCTGCGTGCGTGCGTGCTTGCGTGCGTGCTGCGTGCGTGCGTGCGTGCGTGCGTGCGTGCGTGCTTCTGTGCGTGCGTGCGTGCGTGCTTGCGTGCGTGCGTGCGTGTTGGGGCGTGCGTGTGTGCGTGTGTGCGTGTGTGCGTGGTGTGCGTGTGCGTGTGCGTGTGTGTGTGTGTTGTGTGTATGTGTATGTGTGTGTGTGTGTGTGTGCGTGTGCGTGTGTGTGTGCGTGCGTGCGTGCGTGCGTGGTCGTGCGTGCGTGCGTGCGCGCGCGTACTGACGTGTACCATAAGTTCAGTGCAAATTAAAATCCTGACCATAACTAAATAGGATTATGTAATTATATATACCATGACTACGGCCCACCTGTACTAACTGATATAGCTATTGTTTCGTTTCAGCTCCAGATATACCCGTCATCGAGAACGTGAAGTCGACAGTTAAGAATGCGTGCGTCAATGCCAGTATCCTCGTCGTTTGGAAGGTCTGTAATAAATAATCATTTCAATAACAGGAATGCAAGGAAAACATTACTGCTGTCGACAATCGTCAATTTCTCTTTTTTCCAGAATATGAATACAGTACGTTTAGTTTTCTAGATATATCTTTTCTTGTCGAGCTACTCAGCAGTGTCACTAGCTCACGTCAGCGTCGATATTATAAAGTGGTAAAGCAAACAGTTTTTTCTTTAAACAATCAAAGGTTTTTCGAAGAATATCTCATCATGATTCAATTGACCATAATTTGTATTATCAAAATACCATCTCTCGACGTTCGCTGAACACAGTCTTAGTGATATCAGCTTGAAGCCAATATTGTAGTCTGCTATTTCCAGTATACTTCGTAAAACTAAAAACAATACATCACTTAGAATAGAGTGGTTCATCGTCTAGCTGTGGTGACAGTAGCGTTTCTGGTTTCATGGAAGACCTCTTGGAAAATTATGGCCTTTCGAAATTCACTTCACCGTTCTAAATTTCTGAGATTCACGGCTGAAATTCTGTTATCTCAGATTGTCTGTCATAGTAGATAGTGCATACATATATTACAATGGAAACGTTTATGAATTGTTTAGTCATATTTTTATTATTATTAATTTTGTTGATTTATTAATAGGTGGTTGATTTTATAAACTGAATATATTCTGATTTATTTCAGTCATAATATTTAGAAATAATGTATGTCATGAGTAGAGGTTTAGCGCACATTGTTGTTTTACTTGTTTGCAGAAGATTGTTCACAGCGGTTGTGACGCCTTCCGAAACGTAAGTGTGGAATACAGACAGTTGAAACCAAAGACTACTGAATGGCGACGGATGTATGTGCGAGATGTCACCGATACACAACTGGCGATACGTCATCTCGACAATGACGAATACGAGTTGAAAGTGACGGCCATTAATAATGAAGGAATGCGTTCTTCCAGTCAAATTACCAACGCCGCACTTTCTCCAGGTGAGTAGTAATTATGGTTTACTACCATACACGTATAATACGAACATAACTAAAATTAATATGGTTTCAGCAGTAGCAACTGTTCGCTCACTGCGCCGGTTTCTGATAAATGCAAATGTAACAACATTACATTATCACAAGTTAGCGGTTGTACAAACAGCAATAACGCTAAAATTTATTATATTTCTATGTACTTCAAACAACATATTTGTAAATTGGAGTACAGTTTTTACGTCAATATAGTAATACATCCAAGCCACATCGTCAGTGTTATGAATCGCACAACCACAGTCGCATGCAGGCACACCCGAACGCCCGCACTCTTGCACGCCAGGACGCATACACACTCCACCCAACACTGACTTGTTTCCAGCAGCCATTGTTTTCATTGGATCCCGTTTCATTGATTATTTTGTTGTAACAGCCTCGTTTGTAGTTGTCTACGTTCCTAGTATGGTTATTTTAAAACGTAGAACTGACGACATAAGGTGGTTATACAGTTGGAATCTTTGATGCATCCTACTGTTTGATTTATGCAAACAGACTCAGGTCGGCCATCAACACATACCACAGTCCTAGATGGTGCCGACTCAGTCACTGAACCAATCGGCTTGGGCACTAAATCAGTCGGCTTGGGCACTGGACCAGTCGTTGGAATCGCAGTTACAGCGTTTCTTCTTGGTAGTATTGTTACCGCTGCCATTCTGCTAACTATTATTAGGTAAGTCGTCGGTTCGTCTTAATTCACACAAATCATACACGAGTGTCGAGTGTGGCCAATGGGCAACCTATATTCGTAAATAAACACGAAACTTCATCCTCATTTAGACTTACTGCCAAATCACGGTTTATGTTTCATCACGGGACAATAAGTCTGCTCGCCAGGCGCATAACTAGTTGATTGCATTAGTTAGTCAACCGAGTTCGATAGGGAAACAGAAAGTTGGCAGTCACACAACGAATACTATATTTAATAGGACGGTGCACCCCTACGTCGATATGCGACCGCGCTTTACTACAACGGATCCACATTTTATGATATTTTAATACATTACTTTACGGTACACACATAGTGGCGTATATCAAATTAAAAGCAAATACATCTTATATGAATTAATGTACATTAAGTACCTATTATACAAGTGCAAGCTTACACTATGTTGATATTACGACGCCAGCAGTAACAAACAATATATATATATATATATATATATATATATATATATATATATATATATATATATATATATACATATTGATACGATACAGCCCCAAACTACAGACGACTGTGTATGCATTGATAATTTTAGAAAGCGACTAAACAGACCGAACACTAGCAACAACGAGCAGCAGAGAGAACAACCTTCAATGGAACTTGACGGAGGTCAGTGCGCGTACATATTAACAGGTGACCTAGATAGAGAGCGGAGAGGATTGTACTTTTATGAGAAGTCGAGATGATCTAAACAGGTGTAAACTACTTTGAGCACCCCTCATGATTTGATGTTGCGCTATATATGAATTTACCTGTTGACCAAATACCTCAAACTGCATCCCCTGAGGGCAAACATCCGGTGTCACGTCCCTCTGAATTCGCTATTCCAATCTTCATTTACATAGTGTAATTTGTCTTGTCGTTGCCTAACGTAATTGTACTGGGTAACGGTATCCGTATACTAACTTAATCATTATGTATATATATAAAATAGTTGTACTTATTTAAGTTATCTATACATATTATATATATATATTATATATATATATATATGTATATATACAACTTTATATATATATATAAATTTATATATATATATATATATATAACTTTATATATATATATATATATATATATATATATATATATATAATTATATATATATATATATATATATATATATATATATATATATATACAACTTTATATATATATCATCATCATCATCGTTGTCATCATTGTGCAGCCATAGTGTCCCGTGGTTGGGCGAAGGCCTCAGCATGCTGCTTCCACATCTGCCTATCTTGCGCTATACTCTGCCAGATGGTAGGTACCCTTCCTGTAATCGTCTAGTTCGTCTCTCCAACGTCTCGCCGGCCTTCCTCTAAGTCTTTTATTTTCGTAGTGTTTCCAGATGGTGACACGCAGTGTCCATCGGTTATCTCGTATCCTGCTGACGTGCCCTGTCCAGGTCCACTTCCGTCTTCTCACTTGTTCTATCACGTCTGTGACCTTTGTTTTTCTTTTACCTACTAGATGTTTGTTTTTCTGGCCAAGTATGTGATGTTTAACATAATATTTTCCATCTTTGTTTGTGTGGCTGCTAGTTTGTTCTTTGCATGGGTGGCCCATGTTTCCGCGCAGTATGGAAGTACGCATGAGTTGTACACTTGTCTCTTCATGCATGTCTCAATCTTACCCTTGAAGATGTCGCTTGGCGAATGCTGTCCACCCTGCTGTGATTCTTCTTTGAACCTGATTGTCTTGGTTTTTGTCTTTGGGACAGAGAGCACGTCTGTCCCAGGTAGATGTAGCTTACAAGATTCTGGGTGTGATTGACATATATTTGTGTGTCGATTTTCATCATCACCTTTGTCTTCGACTTGTTCATCATCAATAATATCGAATTCCATCTCGAATTGAGAAATCGATTCGAGACACTGCAACATCTAGACGACATCGCCACCATGAGCAAAAGCATAACAGACATGATCCAACAAAATGCGTCACGAGTAGCTATGACAATAAACAACTAACTGAAATCGAGGATATCGTCACCAACACGAGCCCTGATGACGAAAAGGCGTGAAAAGGATGGAAAACGGCGACAACATACAACGAACAGTGTACAAAACAATATGCAAGACCACCAAAAGGAAGGCAAGAGAGAACAGCAGGAGATAACCAAGAGATTATACAAGAAACGATCATGGCATCATGGAGCCTGATAAAAGTCCGAAGAACGCAGAAGCTAAGCCAAAACAAACTGATCACACTCCTAGACAAGCAGGGAGGAGAAATCCATGATCACGCTAAGATCGAAGAACGAACAGATGCATTATATACCCAAACTGAACATATATATGCGACACTGAACAGAGAAGCATAATCCACACTGACACAAACGATGTACCAGAGATAACATCATGGGAAGGTGGAAGTAGCACTACGAGATATAAAAATTGGGGTAGCAATAGGCAACGACCATATAAACATCGATACATTGAAATCAGGAGAAGATACCATTGCTACGTTGTACACTAAATCAGAAAAACCGCAAGAATTATAGATCGATATGTCTACTATCAAATATCTATAAAGTATTCATGAAAGTACTAGGCTAGAAAAAACATCTGGAAACCCTACGAAAGGAAAATACCTAAAGGACGACCGGCGAGGCGGTGGAGAGATGTACTAGACGACGACTGGAAGGGTATCATCTAGCATCATGTGGAAGCACCATGTTGTGGCCTTCGCTGAACAATGATGATGATGATATATCATCATCATCATCTTCATCATCATCATTATCATCATTGTGCAACCAGATTGTCATGCTCAGCATCTGCCTATCTTGCGATAGCCAGATGGTACCCTTCCAGTAATCGTCTAGTGCGTCTCTCCACCGTATCGGCGGCTTTCGATGTACACATCTTTTATCCCCTGTTTTTGAAGCGAAGTCGGTACAGCTTGTCTAGGAGTGTGATCAATCTGTTTTGGCATAGCTTCTGCATTCTTCTCAGGATCTTTGATGTCATGATCAGTTCTCATATGATATCTTGGTTGAATATCCGGATGTCCTCTCTTGATTTCTGTTTGATGGTCTTGCATATTTCTGCGTACTCTATTCGTTGTTTATCGTCGCCGTTTTCCACTATTTTTCGTCGTTTCATCGTCAGGACTCGTGTTGGTGACGACTTCCACGATTTCAGTGACTTGTTGATTACCTTAGCTACTCTTGAGGCACTTTGTTGCATCATGTTTGTGATGGTTTCTCTCGTTGCGCCTAGCTCTGTAGTGTCTAGAGACGGTTTCTCAATTCGAGTTGGAATTCGATCTTATTTGTTCCTATTTGTACGGTATCTGCTGTTGGTGGCCTCAAATGTCATCAAAGTTTTCCTTCATTTGCCGTCTTCGTTACACCGTTTGGGCTTTTCCATATCTATCTCCTCCCTGCTTTCTTCTGAATCATGCTATTCATGATTTTGTACTTTCTTAATATTGCCCATTCTATTTTTATAATATATATATATATATATATATATATATATATATATATATATATATATATATATATATATATATATAATATATATATATAATTTAATAATAATTTGTTTTCCAGACGTTATCCCTGATGAGAATGAGTATGAACACACAACAGGCGTTGAAAGTCGAGAAGACTACGTCAACGTTTATGACGTCATAAACACCTGAAGGCGGCCCGCTACGTCACGAACCAACCGAAGGGATGACGACATATCTGTAATTGGAGACGACGTGACACCACACTGACAGGGAAGAACCGCATAGTCGACTCATCGATAATAAGAGAAGCTCTGGTCTGTTAACGTCGCGTCCAGCTATAACACTGTAAATCAAGAGTATGCCAACGTTAACATCTGCGACACGAAGACACTGTAACGACGGTAACCGCGTTACATCGCTGCGTCTTTACTTCTGGCTATGTTAGGTCGTGTCACAGAGAAACGTAGGTAGTTTGGGAATTTACTGAAGACACTTCTCTTCACACAATACTGTTTAACAAGCTTTATCAAATTTAACAAGACGACAGACGGACAAGGAAGACCTGTTCCAGTCTTTTACTGTTCTTTGTGAAAATGAGAATTTTCTAATATTTGGTCTACGCTATTCATTTAGTAATGCAACTTCATGTCCTTTAGTCCTGCTATCTTCTTTATTCGAGATTTTGTATCGATATCTTCATAACCGTAAATGCTTCTAGCATATAGATGAACCTAATTTAGCATTTGAACATGTTTTAGTTACTTTCTGTTTTATTTGTCTTATTGCACTCAATAGTGTAACTGCGTGTGTCCGGCATGTTTAAATTGTCAACGAATTTGTTAATGTTTTACTTTACGCAGCCATGTAATATTGAATGTATGTGGTTTCCGCAAACAACATCGACATGGCTGCATCCACGTACAATTTATATGATTCAATGAATGCACCTCTTTTTTTCGAATCAGGACAGGAATGATATAATGTACGTACGATGTAAGATGACAAATTCAGATATCAGAGCTGTTTTATGAATAATCCGCTAGGTGGCATAATTTCTGTTTTGCCCAGTCTTCATCATTATCAGCTTACAAAATATGTAACTTTCTCTTTTGTATCTTCAAATATATTTTATAAAACAGTTAATTTTGAATTACTCTGCAATGTCGCCTAAGTTAGGCGTTGTCTGGGCTTAGATTGGTTCGCATTTATACTTAGTAAAATGAGCATTAAGATTATTTGATTATACGGTTTTTCGCAAATACAAAAACGCTGTTATGCACGTAAACATGTACTATCCGGGGTCCAAGCCGTGTGAGACGAACGTTTTAATATACAACAAACGCCAGCTCCAGGATTGTTAGATATGCAGCACTGATGAGTTGTTTAACACGTTAAATGACACGGAAAATTGATGTTTTATTCTGAAGTAGGTTTAATTTCTCCTTCCTAAGTTATCTACTCTGTGAGGTAATTGCTGTTTGTTCTTGTCGCAAGGCCTACCTCTGAAGACAATACGTTGGGCCCCTAGCGATAGCAATACGTATCTGTGACATCACACCAGGCATAACAATGAAAGATGTGTGTATCGGCATCGCCACTGGGACTGGTTCCTTTGGTTTTCGGTTACTAGATCGTAACAATGTTATACCCTGTCTGCATTTAGGGCTAGTTTCAATGCTCCACTGTGTTTCGCATTTATAGCGTCCATTAGATAAGCTGCTCGTTCACTGCCTACGGTGGCTGTAGATGTCAGATGCTACACAATAAAACTCTGATTCAATCTACAACAAATCTGATCGGAATCTAGCTTATAGCAGATCTAATAGCAGAATGTATAGGTAAACATTGGTTAATGGAGATTGACAGTGGGGACAGACGCATGCGTGCGTGGAGAGGGAGAGAGAAGAGAGAGAGAGAGAGAGAGAGAGAGAGAGAGAGAGAGAGAGAGAGAGAGAGAGAGAGAGAGAGGAGAGAGAGACGATTCGAGACAAAACAGGGGATAAAGAGAGAAAAATATTCAATAAAACTAGTAATATATACAAAAAAATTATATTGTCTTATATCAAATATATCGTAGTCATTCCACACCACCAATGAAAGAGAAAAAACAGAGGTTAGTGTGAAACAATGCTTCGAGAAGTACCTGGTGAGGACGCGGTTTAACTGGGAGTAAACTGGTAACTAAAAAGCGGCTGGGCTTAGTGTGACAGGTACTGTAGACGAATGATGGGAAGAGAACCAATTCTGAGACAAGAGGTGAGCTAACACGATGTATTTTTTTATGGGACTGGGAGGCGAGTTAAGACAAGAACGAGGAGCGCAGGAGCGCGGGAGCGCAGGAACGGCGATAACAGAAGGACAAGTACACCGAAGACCAGGATCGGGTGTTGTCTCTCCCCGGCATATTGCCGGCGTTGGCATCGTTTTTTCTCAAAGACCTTGCAGGCAGTCCTGGTGAATGCTCGCCATTGACTATTGTCAACTGCTGCACTCTCGAATGGTTTTGGACGCATGTCACGTTTTTATAATAATTACAGTGTTACATATTTTATTTATGCATTACTATTATATGTATTACCATTTGATTAGTATTATTATGAACTATATATTTCATTTATAACTTTTGTGTATGTATGTAT